>LJSK01000293.1:13114-23544 GCA_001299535.1 Leptomonas seymouri
CCCCCACACACACACATACACACGCACACACACCATCGTAGCGCCTACAGAAAACGGGTTATCGTCATGCCACGCGGCAGAGACGGTGACGGCAGCTCTGCCAATAACTCTTTCTCCGCCCCGCCTGATGCCCCCTCCACGGAGCAGTACCTACCAGACCATCAGCTCCACGCCGGTAAGAGGGCAAAGAGCAGCGAAGGCAAAGGAGACAACATGGACGCCTACCACGCTCGAGCCATCTCCTTCAACTCCGAGATGGGCGTAGGCGACGTCGACGAGGATACGCTGACAATGCCGGCGCCCGACACCGTGCGATCTGCTAAACCAAATCCAGCGTCATCGCCGTCACCCCAGCAGCACAAAGCACTGCTGCTACCCCCATCGTACGATCGCCCTTCATCACCTCCAGTAGCAGCAGCTTCGCATGTACCCCACTCTCTCATTCCACATCCTAACCTCCAACGCTCCCCCAGCACTTCCCAGTGGCAACTGAGCTCGCCGCAGGATCGGCCACGCGCAGGCCACGATACCACCTCTAGGGGTGCCGTGTTCGAGTACGCCTCGGAAGCCGTCAACACCCTCGAGCAGCAATATGGTGATGCCCTGCAGCGCCTCGGAACGATGCATCGTCTGTACGACCGGCTAGATGAACAGAACCGCAAGCTTGAAGCAGAGGTTGTTCGTCTGCGCCGCACTAACGATGTTCTTGAGAAGGGTGTGGCTCTCACCATCTACAGCAGCATGCGGCAGGTGAAGCACGAGATGAAGCTGCTGAAGCAGTACGTCGCAGTGCTCTGCACCGGCTTCAGTAGTAGCATGGAGGCCCTTCAGCAGTTGGTCGCCGAGGATGTACCGCGACTGCTCGGGAAGGGCTCCGGCTACACCGCGCTGCTGCCCTACGGTGTGCAAGGCCGGCTGCGATCGATGGAGACGCGTGTGTCTGTCGGCAAAAGCTCGAGCCAGCAGAGCGCGTTTGCCTTTGCACCGTCGCTGCCACTGAACTCGCTGACGGGAATGCCGGCCGCGAGCGGCAGCAACGATGGTGGCGGTGTGCGTGCGGCTGCCCAGCAGCAGCTGTACCAGCCGGGCTACTGGTGGAACGCGATGTCGCCGCAGCCTCTGCGTCCGCCGAGCACACAGGAAACAGAGGTGGGCGAGCTGCAACGGCAGCCAGCAGATTTGAGTGCTGTAAACAGCGGTGTCGACTACAATAGCGACAACTGTATTGGAGAACCAACCGTGAACCACCATGCGTTGCTCGACGTTGACAGGGATGAGCATCAGGATTCGCATCTACAGCAGCAGCAGCAAGATGGACCCCTGCAGGAAGCCGTGTCGTTTCAGGCCTACCGGCGAGTGCAGACCGCCCTCGCGGAGGCGCAGCGTCGAGTTGTGGAGTTAGAACAACAGAACTCAACCCAGCAGGCCGACTACGAGGCACGTGTGGCACAGCTGAAGGTGGTCCATCGTGCGCGGGAAGCGCGGCTTGAGGAGGAGTTGGCGCTGCTGAAGCGAGTTGAGCCGATCATAAGGGAGGGGGATGCTTCGCCTCAAATGGTAATGTCGTCCAATGCTGGTGATGCAAAGGCAGCTACGATGTTGATAGACATTAAAGCCCTTGCCCAGCTCCTCGCCGACCTTCAAAAGCAGCAGGAGCAACCACAGCCCGCCAGCGCTGAGCGCAACACGCATCGTCCCCACACGGGACGCGCCGCGGCCCTCCCCAATAACTCCGACGAAGCAGATGGACGCAGGAACGAGGAAGAGGAAGATGACGGGATGGTGGATAGCCGTGATCCACAGAGCACCTCCAACGATGGCAGCGCCAATGGAAGCAGTGACGACGAGGACTATCGCTTTTATTATGGCAACGGCGATCCTCGTCGCAGCTACGAGCAGACAAACCGCCGCATCCTGCAGGCAACCGCGTTGGGCAGAGATCGCCCGCACACCTTCAGCGGCAACGACGGGCGTCTTCACCGGCCGGACCGCTACTCCCCCGCGGCCGCCGCGCGCCGGTCGGAGCTTGCACGACAGGTGCTTGGAGACGGCACGCAGCATAAGACAAAAAGCGTGCCGCGATCCCTCGCGTATGACCGCCTTGTGCACCGGCGCGATGATCTTGAAGGTCCATCAACGCGCTCTGCACAGCGAGCGGAAAAAGCGAGTCCGCAAAGCGCTGCACCTCGTGGGCGCAGCCGAAAGAAGGAGCCGGAAGACGGACCGGCTCGGGTTGGGGGACACAGCGGTATGAAGCGTGGATTTGATCTGCACAGCATTGACCCTCCGCTGCTGCAAGCTGCGCTGGAGCAGGTGTTGCTCAGCAGCAGCGGAGGCCAGACGTGTGCCTCCAAGTCAGCGCGCGCTAAGGCTCTCGTAGGGTCGAAGGCGACCTCGAAGGTAGACCGCCTCGCGCAAGGGCTGTGGGCAGAGGAGATGTTGAAAGAACGCAACTGCATATAGAGTAAATTAAGAAGAGAGAAACGTGGTTGATTTCTCTTGCATTGCAAGTAGTGCTCTCACCGGCGAGTCGCATCGCTGCTGTTGCGGCCCTTACCTTGTGAACTGCTCAGGGCTTTACTTCTGTTAGCTTGCTTCATTAGAGTTGCTTCCCCCGACTGCAGTCAACAACGGTGGCTGCTGTCAACCTTTTATCCTTTTATTTCATTGTTGTCGTTGCGCTCGTTGCCATTGCTTTCCTGCGCTCCATCCCGTAGGGGATGCCCATTATCTCCAGCGCAGGATGTGCATGTCACCATACTGTACCACTACACCGTCACGACAAGAAACTGCTTCTCATCGAGCCAAATGCATGGCGAACGCTCTGTCAATCCTCCATACACCGC
Organism: Leptomonas seymouri; assembly: GCA_001299535.1. NCBI lineage: Eukaryota > Euglenozoa > Kinetoplastea > Trypanosomatida > Trypanosomatidae > Leptomonas > Leptomonas seymouri. Next base: position 15,961 of record LJSK01000293.1, read on the forward strand.
GGCAGCCAAAACAGGGAAACGCGGGGAAACCCTTTTTGAAGTTGGGTGTTGGTGTGCTTGCAACGATGTTGTTGCCGTTGCGCTATGTTTAACATCCGCTCTGCTATGAATTCTTCCTGCCGCCTCCCCCCCCCTTCCCTTTCCCCTGCTTCTACTAGTTTTCGGTTGCCCCCTTGCGGTTTCGAGGCTATCGTCATCTCGGTTGCTTGATCTACACGCGCCTCCATCTCGGCATCACAGCCTCCACCGCGTCCCTCGTATATATCCTCTGGGGCTACACGGTGCTACACGCTCATTTCCCTCCTTCATGGTTGGCACGCGTCGGCAATTCACTTCACACACACAAGCGCACTGAGTCGTGTAACACGCCCACGCATACGCACTAGCCATCCAGCTACAACAGAAAATGAGGTGTGCATTGCTTCTTCACCCCACCGTGACCCGCAAGACGGCGATGGCGGCTGCGGCGAGCCTCGCCAGCTCCCCTGCTGTGAGCCTGTATTGCCGTCTCTTGGCATCCAGGATGACGGTGCAGTCGCAGTACGGCGGCTTCTTGCACACCGCACGGCGCTTCGCTTCCACCACCACCGGCGACGACAGCGGTGCATCAAAACCAAAGATTGTGCATTACTCAAAGCTCGGCATGGACGGCTTCAACGACGTGAAGTACAACACCGCCGCAGACGAGTTCTTGGAGAATTTGGAAGCGAAACTGGACTCCCTAGACTCGGCGGAGGTGGAGGATGTGAACTACAGCTCCGGTGTGCTGACCATCGAAACGTCGTCGAGGGGAACATTCATTATCAACAAGCAGGCCCCCAATGTCCAGCTGTGGCTCTCCTCTCCGATGTCGGGCCCCCACCATTACGATATGGTGACGAGCACCAGCAACGGCGTGGAGACGGTGTACTGGCGGTCGGACAACGACGAGCACGATCTGAAGGAAAGGCTAGAGGCAGAACTGAGTGAGGTGCTGGACGACTCTTTCCAACTGTAGGCGCCTGATCGTACATCGGCAAATACTGTCGTGGTGCTTCATTTCCTTCATGGCACCCCTGGGTCCATATGTGAGGGTGCGCGGGTGTCCGCGCACAGGCTGCCGGCAATGTCTTGCTACGCCCAGGTCCTCGAACCCGCCTCTTCCATGAACTTGTACATAGAGCCTAGGGAGCAACGTTTCACGCACATGCGCACGCACAGTGGGCAGGAAAAGACGCTGCGTAGGGGAAGCAAATGGGGGATTTTGTTTTTGTCGGGAGTTGCCTCCCGCAAGTGCGGCCCAAGGAGCGCACCCACCTTTGCTTCTTGCTGTTTCGCACACCTTCCTTGAGCTATGAAGGTTGGGGGAGAGCAAAGAGGGCACCTCTCTCTCAGAGCTCTTGATTCCTGGTTTGGCATCTCTGGAGCCAGTAGCGGTAGCGTTGGACGGGCTCTGTTTTATGTTCGTGGTAGGGACTTACATACACTTATTGAGTGTGCCTCCTAAGTGTCCATGCGTAAGGAGAAGCACCGCTGTGAACAACGCATTTCTATATCTTATCCTAGCACTGCGTTAGACGCACAGCCGTAGCGACGGCATAAGACGCGCGGCATGGCCGTCTAGACGGCGACTTGTGTGTGCGTGTGTTTGCAAAGAGCACTCTTGCAGTAACGTAGCTTTTTATTTGGTGCGCATTATGTGTCAGTGCGGCTTCGGCATGGCTCCATCACCCGCTCTCTCTCCCTCTCGCTCCCCCCCCCCTTTGCCTCTGCCTCTGTGCCTCTCCCCGGTTGTCCGTGTCGGCCAAAGTGGTCAGTTGAATACCGCATCAACGCAGGGAAGTGAAAGCGCCCCCCCCCCTACACACACACACACACACCACCACCACCACCACCCAACCCACCCAACCCCGCAAGTCCGATCAGCAATCATCGGTACACACAGAGAGATACAAACACAAAGGAAAGAAGCAGTAAGCGATGATCAACGAGTCGGGCATCGCCTCCAACTCCCTCGCCGGGGCGAAGAAGAAGACGGCGCCGGGGAAGGTCGACCCGCAGCGTGAAGGGATAGTATCGGAGCAGAGCATCAAGTTTCACACCGACGGCGCCAGTGAAGGCGAGAACAACCCGGACACCGCCACGTCCGTCTCTCTCCACATTGCCTCCGAGAACTCGCACAGCGCCAATAGCAGCAACCCACGGGCGACGAACCCGGCGCATGACATCAGTCCTTCATACGACATCCAGACTGCGTCACAGGCTGAGATACAATTTGATGTTACCGAGGAGCCAGCGCCGAGCTCGGAGCAAAGCCTGCGCATCCACACCGAGGAAAGCCGCAATGGAAGCATCCCTGGCACCTCGCCGAAGCCGACGGGAGAGAACATAGAATTCCACGAGGAGACGCCCCACACAACACCGCCGCAAAGGACCATCCCGGCGGTAGAGGCAGTGAAGAGCGCGACGGTGACGATACCGGAGGCTGAAGCCCCTGCCCCTGCCGCCCCCGCACCCCACCTCGCCACTTACCCCCCGCCAAGGCGTCTCTCGAAGCGCGCGCTGCTGTCATCCCAAACGCCTCGCACAAACAGCGCTGTGCCCACGACGCCCCTCAGCCGCTCGCCCAACAGCAGCCACCGTCCTGCGCACCACCCACCGGAGAGCACGCTGGTGGCGGCCGGTGTCCCCCCGCTGGCGCCAGTGGATGAAACTAAGCAAGCGGAGCACGCCGCTGCAGCTGCCGTGGCCGCCGCCAAGCCACAGGCCTTTGCCCGCAACGCCACCAGCAATAGCGACTTCTCCGCTGCGGATGGCGACGTGAACGAGGACGTCGCAGCGGTTGTTGCCTCCGTTACTACCCCCGCCTCGCCAAACATCGTCGTCACGAACCACAGCCGCGTCTTCAAAGGGCCAGAATGGGCGGCGGTGGTCGAGACGTCGCGCGACACTGTCGAGCGCACCGTCGGGAACGAGACGGCCGAAGCGGTGGGGGTGGAGGCGCAGTTTGTGCGTGTGACATCCATCGAAGCAGACCAAGGGAAAATGACGTGTGGCATCAGCATCGGCCACACCCCGGAGTACACCGTGGAGCAGATCGACGAGGCCATTCAAAGCCACCGCTATGAGAACACGCGAATGCTGTTGGAGATCATGGCAGGTCACAGAAAGCCGTCGCAGACGGTGGAGAGCGAGACATCGGAGAAGCAGGTCTCGACGATCCCCTTCTCATTCAGCACAAAGGTCGGCGATGCGCTTATCCGGCTTCACTACGCGGCCTCCGCCTCAAGCTCTTACCGCCACCTCGAGCTTTCCCTCGATTGTCCCATTGAAGAAGTAACGATCAAGCTTGTGAAAGAGTGCCTGAGTGAGTACCTGGTCATAGAGAAGAGCGAGCTAGTGGTACGTCGCGACGCAAAAGTACTTTCGGATGGCGCCACTGGTGCTAGCCTCGGGCTGACAAGCGGGTGCCTGCTGGAGGTGCAACGCATAACCCCGCAGCCCTATGAGGCCGAAAACGTGGAGCCTCAGCGGATGGCGCCCATCCCCACGCCGGCACCCCAGCCCAAGAGAACAGCGGCGAAGAGGCACTCGAAAGACAAGGGGGTGGCCACCCCGACGAAGGGGAGAGGCAAAGCACCAGCGGTGGCCGCAGCAGCAGAAGCCAAGAAGTTGCCGCCTTATGCAGCGACGAAGAAGGTGCCAAAGACAAAGAGAAAGATGAGCTCCCAGCAGCAGGCAACCGAACAGCGGCGCAGGCTGCGGCAGCCGCGCTACAACGCCGCGCGTGGCCAGTCGCCTGTGCCGCGCTACGCTAGCCTTACTCGTGCCGCTACTGCACACGGTGCCACGCCGCAGCCCAGCATGGCGCGCTCTCGTGCGCGCGACGCGCCGCTGCCGCGCATGCTGACAACACCGCGTGTCTATCACCCCCACTCCCTCCGTCCAGGTGCGGAGCGCTTAGAGGAGGGCGAGACGATGGCCATGTACATGTCGGCATCCCGCTCGCCGTCGCGGAGCTACCACACCTCGTCGCCCGCCGCAGCCCGTCACAGTTTGGGTGACATCCGTGCTCCCTCCGCCAGTCTACCGTCGTGCAATGCGCAGCCCCCAGTCCCACAGCAGCACACCGTGCGTGGTGTTGCCTCCGTCGTCTTCCACACGCAGCGGGTCGCTCAGGCGGCGGTGAGGCAGCCAGTGCTGAATGGAGCCCCACGCGACTTAATGCATCATGCGGTGGAGCATCGTGCGGAGGCGCACTCTGCATCCATTCACTCGTACTCCCCACCACATCCGGCGTTCGGCGTGGCAAACAGCAGTAGTAGTTGTGCGAGTGACGATGACAGCGATAGCAGCCCGGCCGACGAAAACGAACATGTGGAGGCTGAGATGATGGACCTCGAGGAGGCGCTGAGGAAGCCGCACCCGAAGTCCTTCGCTGAGCCTCAAGAGCACGAAGACGATGTAGAGGCTGAGATGATGGACCTCGAAGAGGTGCTCAGGAAGCCGGCGGGCGACGACGCCGATGAATCAGAGGACGACAGCGTCGAGCACGACTACAGCGGGGAGCCGCTGGAGCCGCACGACGAGGAAGAAGAGGATCCGGTTCCCGCCGCAGTGCCAAACCCGTTTGTGTAATGGCGGCGCAGCTCAGCTCGAACCCGTTTTTTCTTTTTTGCTCTTTTATTATGATTCTCATTGTTGTTGTTTGAATGGCTTTGTCTAGCGCTTCTTTGTTTATATAGCGAAGCGTAATGGTGATCTCCCGTATCGTCCTGGGTGGTCGTTCTCCCTTAGTCCCTTACATCAGCTCGAATTGGATTTTTCAGCGGAGCGCGCCAACACACTTTTAATTTCTTCCGTCGTAGCGCATCACGGTGCATCGGGCCTCTGCACATTTCTCGTATGTGCGTTGCATATCACCGATGCATGGCACAACTTCAGACGTCACCGCCATACCGCTTTTTCTTTTTGTTTTTCCTTCTTCAATAGCGAATCGTTGGTTGGGTGTTTGCCCCTCGACGTTTTCCCTACGGGCTTGCCCCCCGCCACGCGCACCGTGCGCCTTGTTGTTGTTGCTGTTTTTGCCTGTACCTCTCCTTACATTGTTTCTTTGTATTTCTGTCTCTTGTATGTGTGGGTGTGGGCTGCTGACGGCATAAATAAGATCCACGAGTCTGGTCTGCACTTTGCTTTCTTACTCCACCCGTGCTCCTCTGCTTACATTGCAAGCACGTATTTCATTGTTATTTATTATTACTATTTATTAGTACGGTGCTGGTGGTTGGTGTTGTTGTTTTTAGCAGCTGTCCGCACATTCATGGCTTCATCGCGCTCCTTGTGCCGCTTGCTGGTGAAGCACGGAAGAGCATTACACATATATAGAAGCCCCACACATCCATGCCCTCTTCTTCCGTGAAGCGAGTTCAGTAGCATTCTGGTTTTGTTTTGTTTTTGCTTTTGATGTTGTTGTCATGTGCATGTGTAGGTTTGAATTATCGTCTATCTTTTTATTTCTGTGGCGCTGTACACTTTGCGGGAGCACTTTGTTTTTGCTGTTGCTCTCTCAAGCGCTCATACAGCGCCTTTCCTCGGTTAGGGTTGTCCAACGTAGTCCTTCTCCCCCCGAATGCGGTAGTTTCGTGCTCTTCGGCATGAGAGCCACAGCACATCACACTTTTGTTTTATTGTTTGGCAGCATGCACACCTTCAGTGTCGCGACTCAGAACGGAGAGGGAAGACCTATTGCGCCACAAAGCATCTGTTTAGTCTTTTTCTCGTTTTGTTTTGTTTTTCAATTTCTCTCCTTCCCCTGCACCCTATTTCATCGGATGTGAACAAACTGTATCTCTCACGGCGCTTGAAAACGGCATTGCTGGTGCACATGGAGCAAGAGGTGTGTGCGTGTATGTGTACGGGTTTTTTTTTTGCTGTGCAAGCATGAATGGGTACGCTGGCACAAACGATACGCATCTTTGACTTCTCTACACATTTTCTTTTAATGATCAGAGAGCATTCTTTGTTTTCGTTTCTGTACTTCTCGTTCTGTTGCTGTTTTCTTCTTCTTGAGTGAAAGGTCCCCACGGGCATGGGCACACGAGCTGGTATGTACATCCCAAGTGTACGTGTCGCGGCTGCAGGTGACGGTGAACACACCGGCCTATTCTTCGCCCTGCTATGCTGTGAGGCTTTCTTGTCAAAAAACTCTCCCTCAATTATTATTATTGTTTAATGGGGTATCTGCGGTGCTGTGGCTCCGCACATGATGGCGTTTGCGGCAAGCGGACTTCTGGATTTGGAGTTGTTCCGCGCACCGTTTTGTTTGGCCCCTGCGCGCTTCTTTTGATTTCCCTTCATGTTTTGCGTGTGTCTGTGAAGTCGGCGTTGAGCCCCGAAGAAGTCCGTCGGCTGCTTTCTGTGCGCTCGCTTCGCTCCATGTGACCCTCCCCGTATATGAGAGATCGGTTCTCGTCACGGTTACCCACGCGCGCCTGCCTGTACACTCGCACTGGCACCGTGTTTGAGCCCCCTCCCTCCCTCCCTCAGCTTTTGTGCAACTTGCGACGATGGTGCTTGGCGTTTCTGTTTGGTTGAGGAAAGCGGTTGTTGCGTCTGTGTCTGTGCAAGTGGTTCGGTGAATGTAGAGATATCAGGGGTCCGCGCGCACCGGCACGTTTCTTCTTCGTTTCGTGTCGTATCGAGCTGATCCATGTACCCCGTCTTTTATTTTTAATTTTCCTCTGTTCGATTGCACTTCGTTTTTAGGGCCGAATTCAAGCTTCTGGGCGCGCATCGGTGGAGGGGTGAAGTCCCTCTGCGGCGAAGCGGTCCGGCACGCGTGCGCATCATAGACTCTATTTTATTGTTCTCATGGCAGCCATTTGGTACCTCCCTTTCTCTGTTTTCGCACAGCTATCGCTGCAGACGTGTGCCTTCCCTGTGTGCTTGTGTGTGTGTGAGTATTGAGTGGTGGTCTGTGGTAGATGAACTTCGAAGCGGAGACAGCAGATGGAAGCGCACCGCTGAGCGATGCGACGTCGGTGCTCTCAGACGAACTTCTTTCAAAAACAAAAATGTGGTTGTAATTGTTTTATTGCCTCGTTTGAGATGTGCGCTGGCACACCCCGAATTATCATATTTCTTTATTTCTTCTTGAGATGTTCCCCCCTTTGCTCTCCCCCCTGAGCAGCGATGAAATCCATAGCGCAAATGTATGCAAACAGAAAAGAAAAAAGGGAAATACAAGAAGCGTGCCTGTACTTCAAGATCTCACATCACTGACGTGAAGGAACGGATTAGCCAAGTACGATAGGTCACATGGCGGCATCCCCTTGTCAATTGGCTCGAGCATGCACCTCACGCTGCTGGGCAACTCGCGTATAGCAGCTCAGTATGGCTCTCTCTTCGTGCTGACGCTATATATATATATATAATCGAAGCTCGCGATGGAAGCAATTACCGTGGTGTGTGAAGTAGGTACAACGGAAAATAAAAGCTTTACGGCGTTATGCGTGATGTACTCGAGAAGACGCTACTCATGCATTGACGCAAAGGAACTGTTTCCGACAGAAGAACTGCCACCATCTCTTCTCTCCCCCCCCCCCC
>LJSK01000295.1:9067-23394 GCA_001299535.1 Leptomonas seymouri
CCCCCCCCCCCCATGCGTTATCCGGCAGCGTGTATGGAAGCGGAAGGAAGAACCTCAAACACACACACAGAAAAACAAAAAACAAGGAGAACAACGGGCAGCAAACAACGATTGAAAAACAGTGGGTAAGGAGCGTCATGGCACTGCGTGCCAGAAGAGTGCGTCCATGGCAATCAGCAGTGGCCGCATGCCTCTTCTCCCCTCATGGCGTAGCCAAAAGAGCGGAGACGGAAGTGCACACAGCAGCTCAAGAAAACAAAAAGAAAAAGAGCACTGTGTGCTCAGTGCCATAGCAGCATCGCCATAGAGCCTACGTTGCGTAGGCTCTATGGCGATGCTCCGCTGGCCTTCTTCTGAACCTATTAGCCGCCGTCTTACTCTTTCGCCCTGCGCCGGATCTTCGCGTCCTCTAACTTGTTCTCAAGGAGCGCAGAACGGCACGGACAGCGTTTTTGGTGCTGCTTCTCAAGGGTCACTCCACCGGCTCATGCTTGCTAGAAGAAAGTGTCTGGTGGTCTTCCTCTCCCTTCGCTGCGAGTATTGCTGAACTTTCACGAACCGGCGCGTATCGTCGCGGCAGTCCTTTGGGCGACGGCACCTCATCGCGGCTAAAGCTACCACAGCTGCCTGGTGTGGGCATGGCAACCTCGGTGTGCAGCTGCGAGCCTGCCCCAGCACCCGGCACGTTGTTTATGAAAGGCGACTCCACACGCAAGTCGATCGAGAAGGTGCGCGACATGAGCTCCTCGCTCGTGCCATCCTCCGGCGCCTCGCCACCGCCGTGGCTGCTAATGTTGTTGGCTTGCATGTTGCCCTGCTTCTTGAAGTCTCGGCGCTTGCGTAGTGCCAGACAGCCAAAGAAGCCGGAGGTATCCGGCACCCCGCTGTGGGTGCGGTATTCGCCTTTCGCACGTTTCTTCTCGCGCCTCTTCACAATGTGCTCGTAAGTGGATTGATGGGTGAAGTGGAGATACATGTGAAAGTAAATCAACTTGCCCAAGGCACAGATGCCCATCACTGCGATAATTAAGCAAACAAAGTTGAATACAACCAGCGCGATAAAGGCGTGGTCGTGGCTGTGGTAGGCGTGGGTATGCATGTGTCGCTTAAAGGCCGAGACGTCGCGCAGCATCCATTGAATTGTATAGAGGCTAAAGGCTGTCACCCACGCCATGCCGAGCCACGCTGCGCCCATGAAGGTCGCAAAGAGTTTGTAGTTTTTTGCGCCAACGCAGCTGTTCAGCCACCGGCAGTGGTGGTCAAACCCCGGCACGCACTTGTCGCACACGCTGCAATGTTTGCAGCCCAGCTGCACAAAGCGACGGCAAAAAACACATGGCTCCGTCCCTTCCGGAGCAAGCTCCTGCACGAGCTCCTCCTGATCCAATCGCGGGAGATCGGTGCGGAACACCACGGGGTCGTGCTGCTGAAGCACCTCTAGAACGACTTTAGTCACGATAGTGGTCGCCACGAGCACCGATGTGATGACTAGGACAACAATAAAAAGGGCACCTTCAAAAAGGGGGATCTGCACCATGTAGTGCAGCACGGATAGCACGATGATGGCGGCCCATGCAGCAACCTGAAGGAAGTCGGGCGGACACTCGTAGCCGGTGCGGCGCGGACGCACGGGATCGCCGTAGATGTCCTTCCACTCGCCCTCATCGCTCTGCGTGGTGCAGAAGCCGAGGCACATCTCAGCTATGTGCTGCTTTCGTGCCTCGCCCCGGTCAGAACCTAAAATGGTGCCGCAAAGAAGTGAAAAGAGGAGGGAAATGATCTCGCGCAGAGAAATTGCAGATCTGCCTATTCGCAAGCTACCCCTCCACGTGCAAAGAGAAATAACAAAGGATTTGTAAAAGCGCGGCTCAAAGGAAAATTCACAGGTGCCGTAAGACAACAACAAAGTTGTGCGCACTGGCACAGTGAACAACTGAAATTCTTCCTTGTCTTCCCTACGCCTCTACAAGGGAAACACAAATTCCACAGTGGATAAACCAGAACACAAGGAGTCAAGACGAAGTCGAAGAGGGCGCTATTAGTGTGTGGGCCTTCGTGACGAACAGCAATCGAAAAGAACACAAAAAAAAAAATGAACCAAGGTGCGGTACGGCAACAAACGTAGGTGACTTGGCTATTCCAAAGCCCTCTGCCCTTCCGCAGCAGCGCAGCAAAAAAACATGCAGGGGGGAGAATACGGCGCGGAGGAAGGAAGCTCAAGGAGGAAGAAATCTGGGTAAAGCGGTGTGGGTAAGGAATATATATATGTATATGTATATATGGTGCTGTGCGCTCCCCTACACTTGCCCCTCTCACCGTTGCGTCTCACAAAGCCCGTGTATACCGCCTGCGTACTGTCAACGATCAGCGGACCGAAAAGGAGCCGAAAGGTAGCGGCAGCAAAGAATAGTTACACAACGAAAGGGACGATGGCAAGAGAGTGAAAGAATGACAAGTTGGAAAGAAGGGAAGGGCAACCCAATCGAGCCCCCCCCCCCTTGTTGTGGTTGAGCAAAGGACAAATGAATGCGCGGTGTATCCGCCGATGCCAGCGACAAAAATAAAGTGTGCTGTCCATTGTGCGTTTCCACCCTCCTTCGCTTTGTTCTCTTCTGCAAACGAGAACCACCCGTTAAAAGCAATCTGAAAGGAGTCCATACTGCGCTCTGACGGCGATGTGGACAATTCGAGAAAGCACGACTGCATGCGCCACCATCAACGAACAGCAATTGAATTTATGCTCTTCAAATGCAGTACTTTGTGTTTGGCTTTTCATTTGTCGTTTTTTGAGTTGTATAATGGCGACGTGCTTCTTATTGGCAACAACTGTAGGAGGCCGCTTGGCAGAATACATAAACATTGAGGGGCTTTAAACCGAAGCAGAAAGAAAATGCTTAAAAAGAAAAAGAAAACTTAGCGGGTAAATGACCTGCACCCTGTAACAAAAGAAACTTCTTCAGTTACAAAAATCGTGAGAAGGCAGGGAGCGATGTGCGCCTTCGCGCACTGCTCAGCCTCTCGTTGTCCCTGTCCCTCGCACCATCTCGCCAAAGCTTGTGTGCGTGAGGGCGTGAGCGGGAGAGTGAAAGAAGAATACCACCCCGCCCCCTATGGGGGTTACTTTTTTTTCCTTATTATTTTTTTGTCGTCTCGTGCGTCTCGCGTCACCATGTTCGCCCGTCCCCTGCCCAGCCTCGGTCAACTCTCGCCTCGCGGTCTCAGTTAACACATGTTGTCTCTTTATACCTTTCGTTCGAAATCAAAACCTTTTCGCTGCAAGTCACGCGCATTGGTGTCGGTTAGTCGTTACTTCTGACGTTTGTACGTCTTCCCCCACAGCAACCTCACGCTGCTCGCAAACGCGGGGCTCTGCGCCTCCAGAACCGCAATCAGCTTCTCCACCTCCACCACGACACCCTCCTCGTACTTGGCAAAGCGGTCGAGCATGTTCGCCTCCGTGTAGATCTTCTTGATGGCAGCGACCTTCTCCGGGTCGTCAGAGCCGTAGTTCGCCTTGAACTCCGCGACTTTGTCCGGTGAGGCGGTCTCCAGAAAGGTGGCGGCGAGCCACGAGCATTTGGCGTCCTCGATGTCGGTGCCGATCTTGCCCAGCTTCTCCGGCGGCGTGAAGCAGTCCATCACGTCGTCCTGCACCTGGAAGTACTCGCCCATGAGCATGGCAACCCGGTGCGTTGCCTCCTTGTCCACCTTCTCCATCGTCTGGCTCACCAGCAGCCCCATGACGAGTGGCAGCCAGTAGGTGTAGTAGGCGGTTTTGTATACCACAATGCGGCGGTGGTTGAAGACGGTATACTCGACGTAGTCCGCCGTGTTCTCGTGGGGCACATTGGCGTCCAGCTTCGCCGAGTCCACCATCGACGTCACGTCGTAGAGCTGGCCGATTGTCGTGGTCAGGTCGACATCGTGGAACACGCGCATCACTTCACCAAGGAAAGGGCGGTCCGCGAAGTAGTGCAAAGCCATCTGAGAGGCCCACGCCAGCACGATGAGGCCGTCGTTGATCGCCACCTGCGTCGTAACACCCGGGTGCAGGTACCAGCACGGCTTTCCGCGGCGAGTCTTGCTGTGGTCCATGATGTCGTCCTCCACGAGAAAGTGGGCCTGTAGCATCTCAATCATCCACCCGCACACGCAGGCGTCGTGCAAGATACGCTCCATCGTCGCCGCGTCCACCTGGCTGTCCTTCGCCATGGCCTCAGCGACGTCCACGACACAGAGACCGCGGTTGTACTTTCCACCGAGGCAGGTAGTGTCCATCATCTGCTTCAAGTAGCGCTTGCGGTTCTCGTCCATCTCGAAGCGCTTTACGGCATCGCTGAGCAGAAACTCCTGCACCTCCGCATACACCTGCATGAAGCGATCCATGTGAGCCATGATTGATGAGGGGGGAGAGAAATAAGATAATTAATTATATATATATATATATATATATATATATATAGTTGTGTGTGCGAGTGTGTAGAAGGACGATAGTAAAGGATTCTCAACGGGGAAGACTGCAATGCATCGTCCGAGTGAAAAGGGAGGTCATTACATTTATTGATATCGCCCATGCCGGCAGTGGGCGAGCGAGAGAGAAGGAAGGAAACGCGAGCAGGGGGAGAGTGATCGGTGAACAGGGAAGTGAGCATCGTAGGAGGAGCTGCTCATCTTCTTTTTTGGGGGGAGCATTGACCGACTTCAAGGGATGGGAAGATAAGAAGAGTACATCAGCCGAATCTGTTGTAAAACAAGTTCAGTATGTGTTCAGCCAGCGACGAGTGCTTTCATCTCGTTCTCTACTGAGCCAGCGCTTTTACGATCTGTGAAGCCGTAAAAGCGCCAAGTGCCTGCCAAAGTAAGTGCCACCACAGTGCAGGTCATTGATGAGCCGCAGTGTACGTTGGGGGAGAGGAAGGTCGCTGCGTGGCTTCTCAGCCTCCTCGCCACTACCGTGCAATTGCATCTCAAGAGCCAATCAAAAGTGACGGCAGCCCTGGGCGTTTTTGATTTCTTTTTCCTGACCTCGCTGCTGATCGCATCTTCTTCTTGGTTCACATAGAGCAAAAATACAACGTAAACGCAAAGCCATTTCATATATATAGTGGTGGTCAACCACAGCAGCCGCAGCGACAATCAGCAGTCGATCAGTACAACAGCATAAGAAGCTGGATGTTGAACTGACAGCACGTGGATTCGATAATTGATACAAGCGGCAGCGGCGTTGGCACTCGGCACGGGCACACAACACAAACAAGACAAACCAAATTAGTCGGCCGGTAGCTGGACGAGACCGCTATATATGAAGGGAGCGAAAATTAGTCAGTCTATGTACATCTGCGCCACAAGAAGCAATAGCGTAGCGCCCCCTTCAATCCCACCTTCACCTCCCCCCTCCCATCATCATCCTACAAGAATATAAATGTTCGTCTCCACCCTCCCCGCTTTACGCGTTACCACGAGCTTGGAAAGAGGGAGAGGTCGGCGGCCCCATGTGACGCGCAGGCAACTGCAACAGCAAATTCGCCTCATCGACAATTCGCAGGCACTCCGCCTTGGTGCTCAAGTACTGAGTTTCCTTCTCGCGCAGCCGCACAAAGTCCTCCAGCGAGAAGGTAGACTGCCACAGCATGCGAATGCGTTGCTCCTGCGTCGTCATGGTGTTGAAGATTTCGTCGTTCTGCAGATCCTTCTTGCGAGCCTCGTGTTGGGTGGTGAGGGTGTTGAGCTGCTGCTTCGACCCATCGCGAACGCGAGTGAAGTACGCAAGTTGTGCGTTGAGCAGCTTACGCGTATCCTCGACCTCTGTGCGCAGCCCTTCCAGATCGCTGAACTTCTCCATTTCCGACCTCTGCTCCTCCATCTTCAGGCTGTGCGACTTGAGCTCCTCGCGAATCTTGTTGTCTAGATGCGCCACCTTGTCCAGCTCCGTCTTGCGCTCTAGCAACTCTTTTTCAAGTCGCTGGTGTGTCTTGACGTCATTCTGAATTTGATCGCGCTTCGCGTCGGCCTGCGCGTTGAGCTCGTGCAGCATGCCAGGCGCGTTCTCTGACGGCATCTGCCGCTGCATCTCCAGCGCCTGCGAAATGCGGCTCAAGAGGCCGGATATGCGCTGCTGCGTCTCAGTGATTTTGTCCAGCTCTGCCCGCTCCTTGTCGGGGTAGTCGTCGATGAAGGCCTGCATCTCCTTGTCCTTCTCCTGCAGTTCCTGGAAAGCCTGCACGTTGTCTCCGCTAAAGTTCTTCACCTCCTCCTCCAACGCGCTCTGCCGCGCGCGTGATTCCTGTAGAGTGTCGCGAGTTTCGTTCACCTGTCGCTCGAGAACTTCGATGTCGCCACGAGTTGACTTGAGTTGGTTGATCAGCTTTTCCTGCTCCTCCTTTACAGAGAGCGCACACTGGCTCTGCAGGGCAGCACACTCGCGCCGTTTGCGCAGAATCGCCCGCAGCGTCTCGGCCGCCTTCTTCTTGTCCGGGTCGCCTGACAGCGTAGTCATCAGCAGCCCCTGCTTTGCGTTGAGGGTGCGCAGCTCGTGTTGCTGAGCAAGAACCTCGTCGGCCACCGCAAAAGATTGGTCCCTTATGGCCTTGTACGAGTTAAAGTCCTGGTTCTCGTTCAAAATGCGAACTTCAAGCTGGCGTATCTCCTCCTCCAGAGCCTTCGACGCGGCATTCGTCTTAGAATCGGTGTCTTTGACAGCGAGGAACAAATCGTCGACCTTTTTGCGGCGTATGGCATTCTGCTTGTCCAGCCGCGTGTACTCCTCCTTCACGGCTGCCGAGTCACGCGAGCTTGAGTTCTCCACTGCAACGTTGACATCCGCCAGGGTGTCCTTCAACTTCGTAATATCGTCCTGCAGGCTCTTCGACTTCTGCTGCAGCTGCGCCAGCAGAGAGCTGTTCTTGCCAATGAGCTGCTCCTGCTCACGCAGACGCTCAATCTCCGTGGAGAGCTCCGCGATCTTGGGGCGGATGAGGCCAATGTAGTAGCTGCGGTCGCCAACCTGGCGTCCCGGGCCAGCGGAGATGGCGCCGCTGCTGCGGGAGGCCGCTCGCATGCCTTCGCGCGACACGGCAGCCTCGGCAGACACGGCCACAGGCTGCTGCAGACTTCCACCGATACCCGCGGCTTGAGTGCGGTTGGTGGTGCCTGGACGGGCCTGCGACCCGGGCCGCATCGTTGTCCCCGGCCGCAGGGACGTGTTGGTCCCGCCCAGCCCGCCGTATCCGGTGTTCATGGATGTCTAGGTGAAGTTGAGCTTCCTGTGGATGTTGTCAGAAAGACGGAGAATAAGACAGCAACGAACTCTAAGGGGGATATGAGGATGCTAATGCTCGTAGAATCACAAGTACAAATACCGCCTTGCAGTCAAGATGGCTGTGTATCGGTGAAGGACACAAGAGCGAGCACAGAGGAAGAAAAAATTCTTTCTTTCTATTCTCTACCAACAAGCCGTGTAAATGGGTGGGCTCACAAGTGCGACAACAAGCAAAGGAGAGGAGAACGCAATAGCCGCATCAAGTCAGCGGAGGAAAGCATCATGAGATGCAGCGCCTTAGCGGTGAAGGGTGAAGCACCTCAGCCACAGCATCGCACCAGAGCAGAAGATCGGTGCCATTAAGAGGCCCTTTAGAAGCGATGCACGGTCGATCGCTTTCTTTCTTTCTCTATGGAGAGAGGATTTCGCGAAGAGACGACGGCGACAACATTGCAGAGTGGCCTGCAGCCGCTGTTCCCCCCCCCCCCTGCACCTTCCCGCCCAACAAAATTCTCCACCACCGATGCATGAATGTCAACTGTTGTGTACGGGTGGGTGTCCTTTGATGTTCCTTTTGACGTCGTTGCTGTTTTCTTATTTTAGGCGGATCTCACGGATGCAGCGTACACAGAAACCAAGCTGGGAGGAAACGAAAACGCCAGAGAATCCATTAATTATCTTCCTCCTATTAATAGTAAGTGAGGTAAAGCGCATGCGAGCCGGTGCATCTCCATTTTCATCATGTGCCTTCGTAGCTCTGCGTTCAGCCTGTGTAGGTGAAAGCGAAGAAACAATCGCAATGTGTGGAACAGCAGCTCTTCCTCAACCCTTTTTTAGGCGGCATTAATCGAAAGTCAACCAAAAAAGAAAAGTGCATCCCTACACGAGTGCACCACATCACATTGAGTCCGTGAAGGCAAAGTCTTGGGGAAGTTCGCGGCAGACAAAGACAAATTGCCGACTAAGGAAGCAGCGGAGAAAAAAAAAACAGAACCGTAACAAACAAAATAGAGAAAAGACAGCACACAGTGACAGCAACACCAAGCATATCCCGCTGTCTTTACCTCGTTCCACCGGCGCAGCGCCGCGTGCTCTTTGCTGGGCTCATCGATGATTTCACTACTACCACTCAAGGTCCTTCGAGCGCACCCGCTGCAGCGGCTCGTGCTCCACCTCCTCCTCCAGCAGTAACCGCTCACGCTTGCGCGTCTTGCTCTTCGAGCGGCCGCCCTGCACCGCCTCCATCTCCTCATCCTCCTCGTCCTCCTCGTCCATGACGTAGTCGGCAAACTCGGCATCCTCCTCGTCTTCTAACTTGTCAAAGTCTTCGCGATTCTCTTCCTCGTCGAGCAGCTTCTCAAAGGCTTCCTTGTTGTAGTTGATGACACTGTCGTAGGTACCCTGACGCAGGCGCTCCAGCAACTCCTTCTCGATCTCCATCTCAATTCGAGCTGCCGCCTCGGCCTTCTCCTCGCGCCGCAACAGCTTGTCCTCTTGGCGCTTGTTGACCGACACGTATTCCTCTTGCGGCTCCATCAGCATCTTGCGCTTGCGCATCAGGTACTGCTTCAGTCGGAGCAGGCGCGCCTTCACCTTGATAACCAGCTTCTGATCCCACCACTGCAATTCATCATCGATCTGGGCTAACGCCTTGGGGAAGGAGACATCCAGCTTCACCTTCTCCCACTGTCGGCGCGGTAGGTGGGCACGCTCGGCAGTTTTAACGTAGAGGTACAGCTCCTCCTCGTGCTCAATCACAGTGGCGTACTGCGCGTTAGAGAGCGGGCACACACCAGGCTGGCAGAGACCCGTGACGTTGTACGGATTGCGGCAGAACCGCACCTTGTCATCGTGTGTCTTTACTTTGAAGGAGCAGAAGTTCTGCCCCATGATATTCCACATAGCGGCATCGTGGTTCATGGTTGCTAACTAAAGGCAGTTATAAAGAAAAGATGATTTAACAAAAGAATGTTTCAAGGGTAAGAGAGGCTCTACCCAGCAGCGCTGGAGGAGAGAGTGCTTGATGAAAGCCCCTGTGCAACGTAGACAGCGAGTTCTATTGCTGAAAACGAGCTTCGCCGCGTCAGCTCAGAAGCACACAAGCGAAGAAGAGAGCAGGAGCTAAAGAGATTAAGTGAGACACTTGTCACGACAGCGGCCTCTTAGCGAGAACAAGAAACAGCTGCTGAGAGGCAAACGAAGGAGACAGGGTGCGCAACAAAAAAAAAAAGATGAAGGAGAGCAAAGCGTAGAAGTTGAGACTCCGCACAGAAGGAGGAGGTGGGGGGAAAGGGCTGCATTTCTTCTAAAACAGCTTGTCGAATGACGGGGAGCCTGCGAAAGCATTTGACTTCGTGGAAACAAGAAAATGCATCTCCGTCTGCCAGCAAACTCGAGGGCGCCGGTGCGACAACTTTATCGGAAGCCTTAAAAACGAGCGCCAGCTTCAGAATCAAGCATACGATATGTGGGGCTCTGGGAGCGGAAGGTGAAGAGACAGCAGAACGCCGTTTATCGTGGAACAGGAAGGGGAAAAAATGATGATGGGCATGCATCCGTAAGCATCTTCGCTGTTGCAATCCTTGTGATGAGCTCATTGCCATGATCGCCGAAAAGCATCGTGCACCGCCCCCGAAATGCAAACACCAGTGCCTCCATCGCCCATCTCAGATCGTGGACCTGTCTTCCCTTACTTACGAAAGCAGCAGTGATAACGCACCATCGACAGCATTGCTCGTCATCACCCAAACTACACGGGCCGAACGTCTAACAAAGCGGGAGTACCCAGCTGCCTCACCAAGGCATGATCATTTCCTAGAAACAAGCTCATCTGCTGCAGCGCCACACGGCCGTACGACTCTCCGCAGACGTGCAGCTTCAGGGCCTCCGTCATGGCACGCTCGAGGTCTCCACTCAAAAAAAGTGTCACCACGAGCAGTGAGCGAGCGGCCGTGTCTTGCGGATTGACCTGCAGCACCCCCCGCAGCTTCTTCTCACTGCACTCCGCCTCGCTCCACGTCCATGGGGCGGCTTGCACCAGCTCCCACGTGACAACGGCACGGCTGGCGTCGCTCAGCGGTTCCTCGCGAAACACCCGTAAGTTTTCAGAGCTTTTCAGCCGACTCAGATACGGATTTTCTATAGTATGCTTCCCCTGAACGAGCTGCGCAAGACCTGCCCAGGCAAGGCAGAGGGCCACGCTGCCGTCGTAGTCGACACGCGCCGCCACAAGGCGGTCCACGTCGTCGGCCACAGAATCGAGGGTCTGCAGCGCCTTGACAAAAAACTTCTCCGCATAAAAAGGCCTACGCTCGGCCATGAGCTTCTTCCCCATCCCGACCATCTTCGCCACGTCCACGAACAGATGCTGCGGTGCGGGGTGCGGCTGCCCACTTCCGTGAACTTCATCATTGCCCACTGCTGCCGTGTGTGGCGGTCCATCCGCCACACGCGCCGGTTTGGTCGAAGACTGAAACGAGGCGAGCCGGCTGCACAGCCGTGGAACCTCTGTCGCTGCCATCTCTCCTAGAGGCACACCACGGATGGTGTCTGCGATGGAGCCGCGAAACACGACCAGCAGCAGTGGATACCCCGGTTGCTTCTCCAGTTGCGACTTTGCGCTGGCGAAGGCAGGGCTGCTGCAGTCCCAAAGAAAAAGACGGAGTCGGGTGCCGTGCAGTCGTGCAGCCTCCTCCACGCTTTTCTGAAAGCTAAAGAGTCCATCGGAACTCACCTTGTCCGCCGGTTGCTCGTAACATAGGAGAAAGGCGTCGCTCCGGTCGCATGCTTGGCTGGTGTTAGGGCAGCTACGAAAGACCGCCTGGAATTCGCTCACACTCGACACCACCGACACAGGCACAACGGCGTTGGAGAAGCCGTTGGAACACCCACTGCTGCCCGTGCTGTTGTTTGCAGCAGCGGTGTCTTCCTGCTGGGACTGCAGCTCAATGGGAAAAGTGGAGTCCATGGATCCACCACTATATGGTGTGTTTCTCTGCTTCGATTGCTCCTCGAAACAATTTTTTTTTAAGTTTGAATTCACGGTTTTTGAAGCCGTTCGGGGTTAAAGCGTGGGAGATACGAGCGGGGAAGTGCTGCCAAGTAGTGTTTGTCAAAGATGTAGGTGATGCGACAGTCGCACACGTTAACACAAGAAAGGGAGCCAATTAGAAAAAAAAAAAAGCAACATGCAGCTGCACTGACTTTCCCCAATATGCCAAAACTGATGAAGCAGCTACACATCTTCGCGCTATCCTTGCCCACTTTTCCTTCACGCACGCACTACTTTATCTGCGGATGTGGGCAGCAAGCTGCCGCTTCCCCGCTGATCCAATACCCGTAAGCGTGAATCACCTGCACTTGACTTTCGTACTTCCGTTTCTGATACCTAGTGCTGCCCGTATAGCAGGTACAAGCTTGAGAAGCCAATTAGCAGGACGTAGGGACCGAGGTGAAAAAAAATATATATATACAACTGGAAAATAGATATCATGTACATCAAACATTTCAGAGGGGCAACTAAAAAGGGACAAAACGGAATTTCCAAGTGAAGGCAGTACAAGCCGAAGGAGGGGCCCCTCAAGACACAGGTGCAACCACTATGAGCGGCCCAGCAACCTCAAATCCACTCGCTGCTGTTGATCCTGATTCACACAGGCACTGAAATTACCCTCCACTGCTTCACAGTGTACATCATCGTGGCACCCTTTGCAGTACGTCGACACGTAGACGCCCTCCCCGTCCGGCACATCCATCTTCCACAGTCCAGTGTACGTGCCACCACCACGCACTTGCAGCGAGCCCTCGCCCTCTTTCTTATCCTGAACCCACTGTCCAGCATAAGAAACTGTAGAGGACACGTACTCGCCGTAGCCGTGTCGCTTGCCGTTCACAAAGGCACCCGTGTAGCGCTGCACCTCGCCGTTGGCGCATGGGGCTTCGTACGTGCCCTGACCGTGGAAGCGGCCCCGCTGCCATTCTCCGGTGTAGTAGCTGCCATTCGCGAAGGTGCAGGTGGCCTGCCCGTGTAGCGATCCGTACCGCCACTGCCCGCTCACACGGGTCGCCGTGCTGCAAGTGCTGGTCAGCGTGCCGTTGCCGTGCGGCATCCCATGCATCCACTCCCCAATGTAAACGTCGCCATTGCTGAACCATTTCGTGCCGCGACCGTGCTCACAGCCGCGCAGCCAGCCGCCCTCGTACTTTGTGCCACAGGGGTAGAGGTATACGCCGTTGCCCTCGTAGAGGCCGCGGACCCAGTCGCCCTTGTACACGTGGCCGTCGTTGTAGACATACTCCCCATAGCCGTGCACCATATTCTCCACAAACTCACCCGTGTAGACCCCCTCCGGCTCCATCAGTTCGCCTTTACCGTGCACCTTGTCATCCAGCCATGAACCCTGATAGAGAATCTGAAACTCACCGTTGTGGTACGTGCCGGTGCCACACCGCTGCCCGGCAAACCACTGGCCCTCGTACACGTCATTCAGCGGCTTCGAACGTCGCAAGCAGCCCTTCCCGTGAGGGTGACAGTTCTTCCAGTTCCCCTCGTACACAGCGGCACCATCAGGGAAGGAGAAAGTCTGGTATCCGTCGGGCTGCAGCGAAGTTTGACGGTCGCGCACAACGATGGCGACAGACTCCCAGACCGCCTGCATGTCTTCCGCTGCCGCCACACTCACCTGAGCCCACGCCAGCCGTCGCTCCTGCTGCTCTCGCAGCATCTTCACGCGCCCTTGCTTATCTAGTTCCTCCAGTTGCCGGTCTCGCTCATTCATGGAGAAGGTGCGCTGCTGATGCCGCTGTGCGTCGAGGGGATGAAGCAGTAGACGCGACGCGTCTTTGGGGACGGCCATGATGAAGCCACCCGACGTGAGAGACGTGACCGGAGTGTGAACGGAGTCACCTAGGACGGAAGCGCTCCGACCAGAGATGCCGGCGAACACGCTGCGCAGGCCAGCGGAGGCACGTACTACAGACATACGAGTCGATGGTGACTTCTGCATGAAGTGTTGGTAATGCTGCAGCGGCGGCTTCATGGACGGTGAGGTGGCGAGGGCGGCCAGTGAAGTATCTGTCTCGACCGCGCTCGACATCTTCCGCGAGGCGGTGCATCCAAGCAGCTCGGGAGGTGACAGCGGAAGGGAGGCGATGAAGGAATTGTTCGCACCACTGAAAGCGCTGGGGGACGCAGGCGGATGAGGGGCTCGTGTTGTTGTGGAGCCGTATAGAGATGGAGGAGGTGAAGCGCGCCGAAGAGGCGACCTTGGTGTCGCCGGCAGCGTAGGTAGAGCGCACGGATGAGGCTCCATTCCGTTACTTTTGCTTGCTGGTAGTTAACTGCGGCAGTAGATGTGGGTGAAGAAGGAAGCACTTACGTTTGTGCGCGCAGGAGAGGCTCCTTGCAGTAACGCAGACTCGTAACAAAAAAAGGGTTGGCAAACAAGGAATGCACCCCGTCCAAGCAAAAGCACAAACGAGTGTTCAGTGGTGCCGGAATAGAAGCAGAAGCGGGCACTACATATGCTGACAAGAGACGGTAGAGGCATAGGAAAGTTAACAAGTAACAGTGGCTTCCTTAACGTACCCCCCGCGCACAGGATTGTCAGTCCATTCCGCTTATCTACAGGCATCTCGATTGCCTAGGCCGCACATTGCGAACTTGTGGATAGCAAAAACAGAGACTTTTTTCTTTCTTGACCTTAAATCACCCGCAGCACAGCAGCTGAAACGCGTTGAGTGAAAGATGCTCCCGCCTTCCCAAAGCGCTGCACCTCGAGCTCGCCTAGTCCTGCTTCTGCAACGGAGTGCAACAAGCTGTCATTTACGCAAGTCGTGTGCCCCTACAAAACCTATTGCTGTTGCTGATCTTCACGCCTAAGAGTCTGTCTCAACGAAAATCTCCGAGAATCACCGCTAGGCCTCCGTTCCACCTTTCACTGGATCAGTAGAAGGTATATAACAAAAGAGGAAAAAAAATGATGAATTAACAAAGGGGTTCTACTTTTTTTTCCATTTCGTGCCCATTCACAACGAACGTGCTGCCACAAAAAAAAAAAAAAAATGATAA
>LJSK01000296.1:0-11434 GCA_001299535.1 Leptomonas seymouri
GGGATCGTGGGCGCCACCGACGTCTTGGAGGATGCAGTCGTGGGGTGGTACTTGCCTGTGGGAACTACTTATGGTGGGCTTGTGGTATTCATGAAGTAGGTTTGATGATGTGACGCTGCATGGTGCTTAAATTGGTGGAGGTGCGGTGGCTCTCTGTTGCGGTGCCTTGGTGTGGTGTTCCGTACCGCTTGTTGTTTGTGCTCTCCCCCACGCAACTCCAATTCTTGTCCACGACCTGCGTATGGCGATGCGCTGCAGTAGGGTTTGTGCGAATGTTTACGCGCCTGTGCGCGTGGCTGTTGCGAGGCGGGCGTGGATCTGCTTGTGTGGCATGTTGCCTGAAGAGGTTGAACGTGGCAGGTGTTGGCGGTTGAGTGAAGGAAGAATGGAGAGCAAGGTGTCTAGTTTTGATTTCCTTACGTACTTGCTGAAGGGTGATGGGGGTGGCGAGGCGGTTGAATATACATGCATAGGTGTACGTATGTTGATGGGTCATTCACCCTCCCCGCCCCCGCCGAACGCCGATGGTTCATGTGTATAGGGATCTACTTTTTTTTTGTTTTTATCCTGTTTTCCTGTTTTTAATAAGAATTTCAATATGTGATAGATAGATATATATTTATGTGTATGAGTGAGTGTGTGTGTGTGTGTGTGTGTGTGCTTGTAGAGGCCCCCGTAAGTGGTCAACGCGGCCATCGTGCACAGATGAGGAGAATATATTTTTGATTTCTTTGTTGCTTGTTTGCCTGTCACATACACACAAACACACACACACACACACACACACACAAATGAAAATGGAAGCGTTGGAGTCGGTGTTCTTCCGCCATGTGAGCAAAACAGATAAACTGAAATCATCAACAGCCCATAACATAAAGAGGCGCAGGTATGTCGTCACGCTTTCTGTGCTTTTGCCTGCCCTTAATACATCGTATTCATTTACTTTGAGTTGTTTTTTTTTGTGTGTGGGTGTTTGTGCATCCACCCCCACCCCACCCCACCCACCCTCCACCTAGCACCATCATGATTTGGTTTTTGTATTTAAAGGGCATACTTTGGGGGGGCGGGGGACGGGGGACAGGGGGAGGGTGATGTGGAACCACACACACACACACACCATCCACAATACGAAAGCACAACAACAGCAACCTTAAGAAGAAAAGGTGATGTTACGCAGTTTTCGAAGCCCCTTGACGAAAGAAGGCGATTTCTTCTTTCTGCGTGTGTATGCCTGTTATTGCTGTTGCTCGCTCTCACTCGCGTTGTCCCTATCTGCCACGGATCTTGCTCCGATGGTTGGATCGAGGAGTCTCTCACAGAGAGCACGCTAGGGAAGCCTCACACAGCTGAATGTCACCTTTATGGCTGCCTTTGAGAAAGCAAATAGGTGAATGAAAGGGGATCCCCGCTCCCTCACCCCTCACCTCCATCTCTACGCTTTCACGGCTCGTACGCTTCTATATCTTTCTTTGTATTTGTATTTTTGTGTGTGTGTGTGCATTGACGGTTCTTGCTTGCTTTGGTTCGCTGTTTTTATTAGAGAAACAATGAAAAAGGATCACACCTAAAACGTTTTCGCTGTCCGTTTGCTTTTTCTTCTTGTTGTTGTCCTTGTCCTTGTCCTTGTCCTTGATGCAATTGGGTGATTTGAAAGGTAGACCGCACCTGCATCTATTGTCCAGAACCTACAGAGGGAGGCCGCGCCCAACCGTCTTCAGCTGGAAGCTGTGTGGGGAAGTTCCTTTGGCCACACCGAACTCTTGGATTGGTGAGCGTAGACGTTTCCCATTAAATATCACTCCAAACCTTCTACGAAGCAAACACTCGTACGCCACAGCAAACTCCGTCTCACAAGCGATTCCTAAGACTCAGCACGAGCGATTTGGCTTCGCTAAACGAGCTGCGCATCCACCGAACTGAAATCCAGCTTTGAAAATCTTTCAATTAGCATAAAAGGAGACTGGCTCTCGTAGAGGCAAATGTCTCATAATAGTGGCAGTGGGCCGTCCACGGCCGGCAAGCCCGACATCGCCACGCACCCGCCACGTGTCTCATCGCGTGTTCGAGCAGCGTGGGCCCAAGCCGTCTCCTTCCTCACACCCTCTGCCCAACCTTTGGAGCCGTCCGGTGGGCACAGCAGAGGACCGTTGCAGCAGCAGCAGCAGCAGCAGCAGGCGCATGCCGGTGCGCTAAATAGCACTGCATCATCCCTCACGTCGCTTCAGGCCAGCAATCGCAACTCCACGGCGACTCCAAACGCCACCGCGTCGGTCTCCTCCGCCTCCCCATACGCACTGTCGGCGTCGAGCCCAACAGCAGCCATGAGCGCGGTGCAGATCCCTGGCAGCAGCTGTATTTTCACAGCAGCCGTGAATGCAGTCCTCAACGGGCCAAACGACTTAGATCTCATGCGCACGTATGACGCTTGCATCCGCTCGCAGAAGCCGCGCTGGCGCAGCGCCATAGCTTTTCTATTTGCCTTCTTGTTTTTTTTCTACTGCACCTTTCGCGTCCCAAGAGGACGAGGCGAAGACGGTTACGCGGTGTTGTACGGAGGAAGCGGGAGCGCGGTGGGGGGGAGTGGTGGTGGTGGCAATGTCGGTGGGATAGGAATCGCTCCCGGGCGCGCCGGCACGGCTGGTGCGGTAGGCCATGGCGCGATGGTCAACGAACGGGCAGAGAGCGACGTTGCAGAAACAGCAGAAGCACGGCATCGATACTTCGAACCGCTATGGCCGCTGCGCGCGCTCTTCGGCTACGTGGCCGCCCCGGGCCGTCTGGATATGAAAGATGTGGAGTGGTGGGCGCCGTCGAACCGCACGACAGAAAACTCGGACCTGAACAGCGAGCGTGGGCTGAACGTTGGGATGCCGCATGCAGCCTCGCTCTCCCTGGCACGTAGTCGACCGCCGTGGTCGGCCGACAGGAGAACAGGCCCTCTTGCCCTCTTCTTCCGCACCGTCCGGCGAGCGTGGAGTCTTGCGTGCGCGCCTGAGAGGCCGTCCTACGACTTGGCGCTGAGTGCTTTCCTCTACACCCGCCAGGCAATGACGGAGGGCTCCTGTAACCGCTGCCAGGCCCGGCTAATTGATCAAGAGATGCTCACGGAGCGCCTGATATACCGACAGTTCTTGCGCGAGAACAAGCTGCGGGTCCCGCTGCTTCTGTATTACAACCGCCTCCCCGTCTACGCCATGATGCAGTATCTTCGACTCATGCGGGTGCGGAACTACCAGCTGTTAGACTTTTTGAGTCGTGAGGACGCAGTGCTGCAGCGGCCCGAAACGGTGGCGAACGGCGTGTTGAACGATGCCGCCCTCCACGCGCGAGAGCTGGACTTTGAGCTGAACCGGTTGTCCTTCGTCTTTTATCTACAGCGGCTTCACCTGCGTGCGCTGCGGCACTCCGACGCGATGCGGCTGGAGACCCTCCACTTCCTGCGCCACCTCAGCTCCGCGGTGCCAACGCTGCGGCAGATCTGGAAAGGCCAGAACCAATGCAACTGGCCCGGCGTAGTCTGTGTGGTGGTGCGCGTGCCGCTGAACTTGCTTGTAGACTACAAACACCCAGCGGTGCACGCCTTCGCAGCGGACCTCTTTTCGGTGTGCCGGGGTCCGGATTGCCGACAGAGGCGATGCATACCCCCGTCCTGTGGGGCCTACGCCCAACTCTTAGCACAGCGTCTCTTCACGTCCGCGGCACCGGGGTATTGGATGAAGTGGGACCGCATGGACGACACCGCGGCCATGGACGAAATGGTTTTCCCAAAGGCCGCCACACGCAAAAACCCAGGCGTGGACGCTGCGGCAGCCTCACAGCAGCCACCGAACGCCGCAGCGGCGGGAGCGGCTAGCGGACTTCGTGCACCGTGGGGTACGCCCCCAGTTGGAAGCACAAACTCGTTGAAAAGCGAAAGGGAGGGGGCGGTGCATGGCAATGCGGCCACCTTCGCCAAACGCGCCAGTCATAGCACAACCATCCCCTCTCGCACTGTCTGGTCAGAACAGCGGTTTGCGTACGAGCACCCAAACCTGCTCCTGGCTGATCCGTTGTTGTTGGTTGATGTTGATGTGAAAGCGATCATGGAGGATGTCGTCGCCACCGCTATTCCGCCAGCACAGGCCGCGAATATGGCCGTGGGTGATCACGTCAACCCTACGAAGACCTACCGCGCAGGCATCGAGCGTCCGCTGGTGGAGGACCTGTTACCCATGCAAGAGAAGCTGCTGCGCACGATCGCTGAAGCGGCACCACGAGGCCTTCGGTTTGGCAAGCAAAGCAACCACAGCTCGACCCTGGCCATCCCCTTCACCTTTGTTTCGTTGAACCTTCGGGATAAGCGTCTACGGGGATACCTGCCAGACATCTACGACACACAGGGTGTTTACGACATCTCGGGAGCTGCGGCCAGCATGCGAGCCAACTCGGGCAACAGCGGCACCGGTAGTACAAACGAGAAGGGAAATGATAGCGGGAGGGGGCCAGGAGAGTATGACAACGTCGGAAGCACGTCACAGCACTCTACGATGAGCACGGCCGCTGCTGGTACCGGTACGGCGGGGGGTGAGAGGCAGCCGCCGGATGTGCGGATTGAAGGGCCACACGCCGACGTTTACTGGGGCCGCCTATCGCGCCAACGCATGTTGGAAACCCGTAACGTTACCACCGCACGCGCGTGGCGCTCCTCCTCCACCATGCTGATCATCGCCAGTGAAGTGCAGCGTGCTCTGCGCCGTGTGGAGAGGATCGGGGTAAGGAAGCATCACGAAGACCTCGCGGCGTACTTCTCAGAAGTGTCGGCGTTGGCTCTGTTTCAAAATGAGCGGTGGAGCCCCTACCGCTGGCCCGAGGCGATGATCACCATCACGAACGTCGTCTCCCAGAGCGCTGCGCATCAGTTGTACTCCATAATACAAAAAAATGCCCTCTCTGCAGACTTCACGACTCCCGTCAACAACGTCGACCACCACGTGGAGGTGTTCGGCGAGCTGAACCCCCGCCTCATCGCCCTCATCTCCGTCGACGTCTCTGCCAATCCGCTGCTCTCCCACACCTTCCCATTGACGTGGTTGTCGATCCCTTCTTTGCGGTCGGTGTACACACACGGCTCTTCTATCCTGGCGCCACCCATACATATGCGACCGCGTTTTTACAACGAGTCTCTCTACTGTTCTGCTCGCGGCGACACGAAGGAGGCACCCTCGCAGACAGAGGACGCGCGACGGATTCACGAGCACAGGCTGGGCAATGCTGCAGGCGGTGACAAGGTTACGCAAAAGAGCACACTCGTGCGCAACTACATCGGCTCTGAGTTGATTCCACCCTATCTGAAGATCGACAAGATGTTCTCTGATGATGCGAGTGCATTCGTTCAACAGGCAGGCACGCTTCACGCGCAGTACCAGCGAAGCTGGAACCCTTATGTAGCGCTTAGGAACGTTATCCTGAAGAGGATTGGACGACTGTAGGCTTGACAGTGAGTCTGACAAGCGGCTGCCTCCTTTTGAGCTGAGAAGAGCGCGTAACTCCTTTTATTGCTGTTGATGCTGCTGTTGCTGGTTTTCCTTTGAGGAAGGGTGGAGGGCGCCGCGGGGCGGTTGGGCCGAAGCAGAGAGGCATTCTTCGCATTTTTTTGTTTTGCTTTCCGCTCTGCTTTCCATCCTCGACGCACAGCCCAACTCTCAGAACTCATGCTTACTTGTTCCTTCTGTTGATATGAGTGCGGCGTACATGTCTGGCCCAACCGTACCGTGGTGGCTGCGTAAGTCGACGCTCGTGATAGCTCTATGGCACACATACACATACACACACTTCCTAACTGTTTTTGTTGTTGTTGTTGCATTTCCACTGCGCCTTTCTGTGTCTGCCTGTCTGTCTACCTGCATGCGTGCAGCTATGGGTGGTGGCGTGGCCGTTGCTGCTAATGATTGAGATGCACTTCTTACGCCAGCGACTTCCTTTCTTTTATGAGTATTGCCTTTGCCGTTTAATGAAGCGATAGGGGAAGGTGGGGGGGGGGGTAGTAGCCACCGAACATGGTAGCCGATGAGAACAGACTGAAGAAATAACAATGTAAATTACGTACGCGAATCGATTCCTCTGCCGCAAACCCATCTTCCTGCGACACCGTCTGAGGTGTGGGTTGTATCCCATTCGATGCGGACGCACCGACAGTTGACGATCACCAATGTGCGTGAGTGTCTGTTCGAGCCCCTCGTTCGGAAAAGGGTGTCTGCTTTTGGCAGAGTGCCGAAGCATCCTACGACTTCACCGCTCCATCCACTAAACCCACGGACGTGCCCTTCGAGTCCCGCTGCAGAAACTGCTCAGTCCTGGCGAGTTCTTACTCCTCTTCTGTCACTGGGACCGCGTTCTCTGGCGTATCGAGATCGGCGTCTCGCTGCAGCCCGACCTCCGTAAGTGTGCGCTGGCAAGTGTTGACCTCACCTGCCCCCTCCTACCCCCCCCCTCTTCTCGCCCATGGAGCGGCATTGAGAGATGCCGAGCGTCGAGCTACGTGGGTCTGAAGATTTCCCTTCGGCATATGCTGCGATGTGCGCAGGGCGACAGGCTGCATCGATGATGGAGAGAGAAGGGAAGTTTATATATATATATATATATACAGCGACGGGCCGGCTTATGCATTGGCACCCGCTTCAAGTCATTAAAACGCAAAAACGAAGGATAGGGGGGAGCACTCCATATTCACATCGATCAACCGCTACATGCGGTGCATTGATGTCATCTCTGATGTTTGTTCTTGAAACGGCACCGTACGGTGGACGTCGCCAGCGCCTTTATTTTTCTGCTTTGAGTGGGGTTGAGTTGTTGTTGCTTTTGAAGTATAGCGTCACACCTACGCAGTCTGCTCTTCCCCCGCTTGTCTTCGGCCTTTCTCTTCCCTCACCATGATCCAAAGCAATTTAACTGATATGTTTCCCTATGTAGGTCTTTCTCCTTACTACGAAGGCATTTGAACCCGCCCATTTCAATATCTGTGTGTGTTTGCGTAGGAGTGATGTTGCTGTTGCTGTTGCTGTTGTTAAAACGCTCCAGCGCCCTCACGTGGTGACCTGTACACCCTTCCTTTTCTTGTGTATGGTGGTGTGTGTGTGTGTGTGTGTAGGTGGCTCACGTAGAAGTAGGTCTCTTGCACTCCTCCCTTTCCTCCCCTCCTCCTCCCTCTATTCTCCTCTGCATTTCCTCTTGCCTGCAAGCTGTGGATCACGCTCTGCTCTTACCACCAGTGCTCAACCTGTCTCCGCCAGCTTCTCCTGTCTTACTCTTCTTCGGTCATCCACGGACCCCCACCTCTGCACCCTTGCTTCCCTCACGTGGGTATACTGCAAGGAGCCGCCACCTGGAAGGCTGCTTACAGCCTTATTGCTTTCCACTGTGTGTGTGTGTGTCTTGTTATTGTCGCCACTCGTTGATCTACGTGCATTCAGTCTGTGTGCCTGCCCCCCCCCCTCATAAATACTTTACCCCCTGGACCGTACGCTCCACTCGCTCAACTTGTTGTTAGCGCCCTCGGCTCCTGTGGTAGTTGCCACCTCGCAGAAATGGCAAACACAAGTGTGTCGGTCGCTCCCACCTCCACATCCCTCGCGCCCAGCGCGCTCGCCTCTGCGCATGCACAGCTGCTTTTAATCAGTGAGGCGATCCGCACAGCGGTGTCCGAACTCGGCCTTCCGCGCTCCCGCACATCACCCCCGCCACAACCCGAGCCGTCGTGCAACTGCGCACCGCAACGCGAGACATCTTCCTCCGCTTCGGCGCCATCAAAACTGAATGCACCCCCCATCTCCGCTGCCGACACCGCGGCCAAGCGGGTGGTGGCCACCGCCTCCGACCGCCTGGCTGCTCTGTACGATCACCTGCGACAGGTGCAGTCGCTCATGAAGGAGTACGAAACGGTCTCGCAGCGTGCTGTAGAGATGCATCTGCTGCCTACGCCTGCCGAAGCGGAGAACGGCGTGAGCCAAGCGGGGCAGGTGGAGGGAGGGTGTGAGCAAAAGTCTGCCACGGCACTCCGGGCGTCGTCGCCGCCCACTCGACAAGCGACTTCGCCGTCACCACAGCCCGGCGCAAAGGCAGCGAACGAGAAAAGTGCGGAGACGAACAGCAGCTCAAGCCCCAACACGGCCGATGGGAACGCAGAGAAAAGCGGGCCTGAGGGCCCTACGCCGCCCTTGTCGCTGTCGGGCGATGTGACCGGCCCGTCCCTGTACCAACGGCGTGCCCTACTGAGTGATGCCGTCTTTACCCACTTCTGCGGGCTGCGCGTAGACTCGGCGAACCTCTGTCTACCGCTGCCCATGCCCTCGACCGCAGTCGGTGGCGCATCCAAGACCCCCCAAGACAAGGATGGACTCAGCACTAACACGTTGAACGCGTGTCCTGCCAGCATATCCGGCTCCAGCAACCAGCCCAACGCGGGCAGCGGCCACTCCCAGGCCTCCACCACGCTACGCAGGACTCAGCAGCAGCGCCAGCAGGCGGCTGCCGCGGCGCAGCTCTCGGCCTACTCACGCTACTTCCTGTACCCGAAGTCCCCCTTGAAGCTGTCACCGACCTTCACGGAGGCCGACACGGCGTCGGCGATTGAAGAGTACCTCTCCTCTCCTTTCTCGACAGACCCGTCTAACAGCCACGGCATCCTTCTCCGTCAGCTGCGAGACATCCAATCGCAATTCGAAGGCTTGCACCGCTGCAACCTCTTTACATACGAAGCTCGCCTACGCGAACTCAAAGCGGCTGCATCAGCGGCGCGGCAAACCGAAACGGAGAAAAGCGTTGAGGGGGACAAGAAGTTGAAGGCGACTGCTTCCGCGAAGCAGACGGCGGCTCCACCCGTGGAGGAATCAAAGTGGGAGCACAACGCAGTCTTGGTCGATCGCATGCGTGAGGTGCTCACGGCGCTGCGAACACGTTTCACCTCCGACTCCCACTTCGCCTACTGCGGGGCCCCGGCGATTACCCTCGGCCGGCAGTTGCACGGGTGGACGCAGCCGCTGCTTCGACAGCTAAACGAGCTCCTCTCCAACCCCACCCTCGAGGAAGTCGACCAGCACCTGCGCGAGAAGCTGCATCGCCTGAAGTTTGACGTCGAGGAGCTGCAGCAGGAGCAGGCTGATGCCATCACCAACGGTGATATGCAGCGCTCCGAGGAACTTTACTATGAGCAAACAGCGCTGTCGGAGTCGATGAGGGAACCGTACGACGAGATGGAGCAGCTGCTAGACGAGTATCGGGAGGAGTGTGTCACCGCCCCACTCGCCGCCCTTCAGGAGCAGCGAGAAGCTCTAACAGCGCGCCTGTCGGGTGCGATCGAAGACCACACCACTCAGCTCACCGAAGTGACGCAGGACATCGACCGCGTAAAAGAAAAGCGCCGCTCCGTCATCCAGTCGCGCCATCGCCAGCGCAACGCCATGTCGGCCTACCAGCACAAGTGGAAAAAGGAGTGGCAGGGGAACAGCGATCAGCAAATTGCGTGTTACCACGCGATGGAGCAACTGGAGAAGCGCCTGTTGGACCTCCAGAACGCCCAGAACACCCTCGCGGATGACTGGCTGGCCCACATGACTTTGGAGCGCCAGCGGGAAGAGGATGCCGCGGCCTTCATGTGCTTTGTCGAGGCGCGCAGTCAGGCACTGACCGAATCACAGCGCAACCTGCAGCTGGTGGTGGAAGGCCTGCGGCAGTTCAGCGGAGCGATTCGTTTCTGCTGCAGTCACGCGGAGGCCTTTGCGCGAGACGTGCTGCAGAGCCACATCAACGAGACGCAGCTCGCCCTGCGCAAGGACCGCCTGGCGCAGTTTCGCGCGCTTTACCTCACGCTCGGGGACTTGCATTTTAAGAAGTCACGCAACGCAGAGGAGATACAGAAGAGGGTTGAGTACTACACGCTGCAGCAGGAGGTCGCGATGGACGTGTTGAATCCGAAGGCAAAGGAGTACAGCCAAGCGAAGCAGCAGTGGGTGGCGGCGAAGGAGGAAGCGCTGGAGCAGCTGGAGCAGCTGGAATGCCGCAGTCGACTGCAACTGGAGGCGTTTCGGCCAACCGAGCAGCGTCTGCGCGACGCAGGTGTGAAATTCACCTCGCCGGAAGATGAGCTGGCGGAGCGCAATCTGCAGCGCACCCAGCGACTGGTGGAGTATCAGCAGCTGATTGAAGAGGGGATTGGCGTGCGGGAGTCGGATAGAAAGCCGAGTGGTGGCGCGGCAGCAGCAGCCCAGCACCTGCCCGCGCTCATGTCCAACGCGGCAGCAACGGCCACCACACGACCCTTCACGGCGGACATCCACACCCCGGCCCCGCCCTCATCCTCACAGCCGAGAGGGAATGTCGCCGCGCCAAGAAGGGCGACGCCTCTCACCGATTCAACCGCTACGACAAAAAACTCAGCCTCTGCCGCTTCATCTTTTAATGAAGGAAGTGGAAGCGGCCTTGCAGCGACTCTCCCACTCATCTCTTCAAAGTCGCCCCAGCCGCAACATCTCCACGCGACGGAAGAGCGCATTATGCAGGACGTCTCCAAGACGGCGACGCTGGGCAGCCGACTGAGGAACAATAAGACTCAGAAACGGAAGTCTCCCAAGTCTGTGTAAACTGGGGCGACCAATGCATGGGCGCGATGCTTTCCGCGCCGTGCGTGCTCCTTTAAAGCTTGTGTCTTGCTGTTGGCGATGGGGTGATGGTGTTCGGGGCAGCGTGAATGGCGGTGGATGTAAGTGAATTTGCCTTATCTTGTCTTCCTTCCTGTAGCTCTTCCTATTTACTTTGGTATGGATGCCTTCTATCCCTTTGCCCATTCTCTTCTTTGTTAAAAGATATGTAACGCTAAATCTCGGATTTGATGGTTGCCAACTGCGCTCAAGCGGTGGGCTGTGCACGTTGATGGATGATTATTTCTTCTTCATCTGCAACTACCCAGAGCAGGCGCCTTGATGGAAGGGCACTGTTTCACTAACGGATCTGTTTTACGTGAATGGATGACGGTGTATGTAGACCGATGAAATCCACCTTTACACGCAGAGCGCCTTTGGAAACCCCTCCTTGTGAATGTATAGTAGACCGTATGTAGACCCTTGTTCTCTTCATTGTCGTTGTTCGCCCTTCTTCACGTAAGACTGTATATTGCCCTGCATGAGATCAATGAGAAAAATACTCAGGGAAGAGAGGAGTCCACAGGCAGATCAGCAGCGACGATGCGCCCGGTTGCGCATTCTAGTTAAGCTATCCCGCAAAGAGCAGGAGCCAATAGAGCAGAGCATGGCACGGGCGTCGTTGTGAGATGACCAATCCTCAACTACATACGCGCACACACGCACACACACTTTCCCTCGCCACTGTTTGCTCTTCTTTGTCCTTCGCGCTTCTAAATTATGCATTTCCTTAACGAAACTCCAACCCTCCCCCTCCCTCTCCC
>LJSK01000296.1:11470-31146 GCA_001299535.1 Leptomonas seymouri
CCCCCCCCCCCACACACACACTTCCTCACTTCGTGTGGGCCCTGACGTGTGCTGTGTGGCCTTGCTGAACCATCCACTACGACCACCTGCACACGAGCAAGTAAATAGAAACAACTCACGCCTGTTTCTGCTTTCTCTGCCTTACTATCTTTCGTTGCGGAAGTGTACCTGTCCACTGGCCCCCGAACACACACACACGCACACACACGCCCCCAACACCATGTCGTATGCCTCCTCCGCCATCAAGCGCCTCAGCAACGAGTACCGCCAACTGCAGAAGCCGGAAAATCGCGTCTGCGACTACCACGTGGCACCGCTAGAGGAAAACATCTTCGAGTGGCACTTTACGCTTCGCGGCCCGGCCGGCCATGACAACTCCCTGCCTTACCGGGAGGGCCTCTACCACGGCGCAGTGATCTTCTCGCGCTCCTACCCACTCGAGCCACCCGACATCATTTTCTTTACAAAAAACGGTCGGTTCTCCACAAACGTGAAGATATGTTCTACGATCAGCAGCTTCCACCCCGAGCTGTGGCAGCCAACGTACGACGTGGCCCTCACGATGACAGCGTTGAAGCACTTCATGGCACAGGAAGACGAGATTGGCTTGGGCGCTCTTCTTCAAAAAGAAGTTTCTCTGGATGACAAAGTCACCTGGGCGAAGGAGTCATGGTCGTTCAGCTGCCGCACGTGTGGCCGCACCACGCGAGGGGACTGGGAAACGGAGATGCAGATGTACCCAGAGACAGCGTTGGAGAAGATCGCGCTGGTGCCGGCCCTATCACCACCGGCAACAGCAACGGCAGTCGAAGCGCCTTCAGCGATGGAAGCCGCTGACTCCAGCCCTCACCGGACAGAGGATGAGAAAGCGGAGAGGGAGGTGAACACACAAGAGTCATCTCCCGCTGCATCGGTAGAGCAAGAGGCTGCGCAGGATCAGAGTTCGGCTGCATCCCAAAGCGACAGAGAGGGTGTGGACACGACTTCTTCGCCGACGCGTGAGGTTGTTTCCACGCCACCGGCAGCCTCGGCGCCACCGCCAAACAAAACCGCGGCAGAGAGGCAGCCTAGCCGCTCGACGAGCGCGCACGGCTACCTCGTGGACTCCATGATGGACGACGCCGCACTCGACAAGTTTGAGGCTTTGAATTTCAAATTCTACTCCCGCTTCAAAAAGGATGTTCTCGACCCCGTAGCGCGTGATCAGTCTCCACCCACCACCCCTCTGCCGTCCGACGCCGGGGATGGGCGAGAACCGGCGATGGCGGACACCGGCTCAGGTGCGTCTCACATGAGCTTTGAGGCTCTACTGCGTGCAGCGATTCAGCGCGAGATGCAGGCGCAGGCGGTCGCGGAAGGAGCCGCGCCATCTTCGTCGCACCCAACCCCACCGCATCAACTACTATCCCCAACGACAGCAAGCCCCATAGTGGAGGAACTCCCTACTGAAGAGCTCGGGCAAGAAATGAACGGCTTGGCTACCCCTGCTCCGCCGGTACAGCCCCCGCCTCCGCCACCACGGATCGCGGAGAACGTAGTCTTCCACGTGTACACCTACACCATCCCCATCCCACTGTGGTTCGTGGATCGCGCGATTAGCGGGAGCTTTGGCTTTGTTGTGCTGATTCTGCTGCGGCGTATGGTGTGGGCTCTGCTGCTGATCCTCTGGGGCAACCTCTGATCTCCACTTCCTGGGTAGGCGGGGGTCCGCCTATGCACTACGGCGTTGGTTCTGTGCCCCACCCCTGCCTCCTCGTGCGCAGCTTTTTTTTAATTGTGTAGTGAGGGCTTTTCAGCTCCGCGACCCGTCGTTTTCTCTGGGCTTCTTCGCTTTACCCCCTCTCGATGTCCACCACTCCCTAAAGCCAGCAGTCAAAGTGTAACTCGCGCGCGCGCATGTGGTGATGTCTCCTCCTTCAACTCCGTTGCATTTCGCGTGAGCGCCGCGACAGAAACCGTCCTTCGCGAAGTGAACGTGTGACGGATGACGGCGCCTGACAGAGAACCTCCCCCCCCCTCTCCATTACTGGGGGGCCCCTATTTCCAATGGTGTCGGGGCACGCTGGCTATGGCCATTCTATCGCTATCCCCTCCCTCCTCCCTCTGCATCCTCTGTTTCTCTTTTCACAGTTGCTTCAAGACGCTTCTGCTTTTCATTTGCGGCGCTACCCGCGCAGCACGCACGAATCGCTTGACCGGAGGCCTGCACCACACCCACAGCATCCCTGCCTCCCTGATATCTGTCGTACCACACACGCTTCCCTCGGGCACAGTACCCCTCTTGCCTGTTGGGCTTAATATATATGTATATACACGAGGCAAAAGTCGATTCTACATCGCCGCGATGGACGGACCTGCCGTCGCTCACAGAGGCTCCCCTCTAGGTGGGGTAGCAGCAGAAGCTGGGCTCGCCCTCGCCTCTCCCTCTGCCCTCCTCCCTGTGGCGCGATCCTCCCCGCCGTACGGTACAGCAGCAAGTGCGAAACGGGCACGCGTATTTATCGCTTCCCGGAGCCGTGCGTGGGTCTCTAACTTTCATCAGCTAACTCAGGATTACTTAGAGCAGCTGGCGCAGCTCGTGGAGGAGTACATATACATCACCCCCGTCGGCCTCGCGAGACAGGGCCACAACAACCACAGCAACAACGCGGTTGATGTAAAGCGTCTTCCCGCGCGTCTTCGAAGTCAAGCGCTGGGCGGTAACGTGCAGGAGGATGCCGCCTTGGAGTTGGACGTGGGTGACCTTCGCCGTGCAGAGCGTGAACTGCTGCTTCAGCTTCACGCATGTCAACGTCCGCAACCCCACACGAGAAGGGCGGAGCAGCAAGGGATAGAGAAGCCAGCCTCGGCCTCCAGTGAAGCATCTGCTGCTGCCCCCGTCGCACCTGCTCAGCGGGCATTGTCCCCCTCTACGGTCGCTGTGGCCCACCGTGACACAGCCTCCAAGTGTGCATCACACAGCAGCGCTCACAGCTCACAGACAGCGCAAGACATGGCGGACGGCACCGCTTCCACACCGTGTCGCGAGCGGGAGTCGTGCACAGAGTTTAGTGCGTCCGATGCGGCCCCATCAGCTGAAGAACCGCCACTTCCAGATGGTTTGTTGGAGCTCTTTCGGCAAGCGCAGCAACTCTCGTCGCTCCCCCCACTCCACAGCGGGACGGCGGAGGGGAGCGACGATGCCCCTCTTAAGCCCCGCGCTGCAGAAGTGCCGCAAGACAAAGAGACGGAAGCGGCGGCACTCGCCCGGTTGTGTGTGAAGTATTTCCTCGCATCGCAGCAGCCGCCTGCTCCTGTGACGTCACCTCCCTCCCCACCGCTCTCTGACCGGCCCTCATCGCCCCCCACGAAAGAGGCAAAGCCCTCGAAAGACGCTTTACACAGCCACGCAGCAGAAGCTCTACACCAACCGCAGAAGCAGCAACAACAGCGTCGTCGAGAAGAGAAGGTAAGCTCCAGCGTCATTGACACCTCCCTCTTCCCCCCACCTGATCTGCACTTACACGACTCCAAGCTGCAGCAGCAGCACCAGCAGCAGCAGCAGCGCTCGCCACACCAAGGTTCAACGCCGCAACACCAACCGCACGCCCACGTCTCGTTCGCCCCTGAAGTCAGCACCACGGTGGAAAGCAGCATCTCAATGTCCCTCAACAGCCCTGCAGCGTGGCGTCAGCTGATCAACAAGCGCACCGCTGCCGCTGCCTCAGCAGACCACACACCGCTTCCAAACGTTACCCCAGCCAGCACAACGCGGACCTCTCCAACGGGCACTAAGCCAGGTCTCCAAGGCGAGGTGCCTCCGAAGCGAGGCAAGACTTCTCCCTATGGGGTTTCCTCGCCACAGCAAACGCGCATCACGGTGAGCAACGCAGCAGGGGTGTCGGGCGCTCTGAGCAAAGAGAAAGACGATCCGCTGAGCTGCTACCCGGGCGGCCGTCTCGGCTTGAACGAGTCCGAGCACAGCTTAAGTAGATCGACTGTTGAGAACGCACCGGAGAACACGCATCGCCTGCCTGCGCTGCACCGACGTTTGTCACCACCACCCGCACCCGTCACGACCACCGCCATAGCCGCACCTGCTAACACCTCTTCGCGGCCCGCTTCGTCGTCTCCCTCACACGCAGATCAGCAGGGAGGTCCGCAACACTCGCTGCACCGCCCCCCGCCTGCGGCGCATGTCAACTGGGTTGGTGGAGACAGCTGCCATCGCGCTGCCGCTACGGCCCACGCCTCCGCAGCAGCCCCACGGCCACCCGCAAAGAAGGAAAGGAGGCACCAATCGAAGGGGCAGTGCCCGCTGTCGGTGGTGCTCCCGCCGCACTACCACGGCCTGCACGGCGAGAAGCTCTCCACCACGGAACTGGAGCAGCTCGTGAAGAGCGTGACGCTGGAAAACGAAGAGGCGCAGCTCAGCCTCAGTCGCACCTACTACGCCACTGACGCCGCAGCGGAGGTGTTGTATGCGCTTCAGCAGTCCGTTGCCCGGGTCCTTCTAGAGAACGTGCAGCTGGAGAAGGATATCGAGACCCTCAGCCAAACCTCCTCGACGACGCGGAAGGACGGGGGAAACAAGGAAATCGAGGATGTTGAGAAAACAATCGATCACAGCAGGCGCGCCTCCTCGACGCCACCGGCACCGCCGCAGCTGCTTGCAAGGCGTGCGTTGTTGGCCCTCCCCGTTCCAGTCACCTCTTCCAACACGGCCGCATCCTTCAGCAACCTTCTCTTCACCAACGCCTCCCACGGCCCGCAGCAGCAAAACAGCAAATCGCCAGCTAATAGTTTGAAGACGAGGGCAATGGCCCAAGGTGGGACGGTGGCAGCCACTGCTGCCGCGTTGCCCGACGTAGTGGACCGACACTACGACCCGTTGGCCGTGCTCGAGGAGCTGCGGACGGCAGCCTCGGCCCGAGAAGCGGAGCACGCAAAGATATTGGCAGAGATCGACGCTCTATCCAGTCGCATCACCCGCCACGATGCCTTGCTCCAGGCAGTCGCAGAGTACTGGCGACGCAACGCTGCGGTGATGAAGCGGCAGCAGTTCGCCGTGCAGTCGCAGCCGAAAAGCATGTCGAGTCGGGTGGTGACGTGGGAGCAGGCAGCAGCGGGCCTTGAGCGGAGAAACCACGACTTCCCCCCCTCCTCCTCTTCCTCTCGTTTGAGCCTGTCAACATCTGAGCCCCGGCACCACAGCATTAGCAGTCCAATGAATCGAACCGACGCTTCTGCCACGCCTCCTAACCAGGTGACAGAGCTGGAGCAGGCGCTGGCCCACATGGAAGCCGTCTCGCCCATGCTGCCGAGCAGCGCCGTCTCCTTCGACCTGCACTCCAGTCCGTCGCGTACCACCGAAAATTCCTCCGTGACGCCCACGTTGCCGGTGCTGAAGCGGGTCACGGTGCAGCGACGTCCGCACGGTGGATCAGACGGCGACAAGGACGAGAAGGAAGAGCTGCCGAAGAAGTGTCCACATCAACGAAGCCTAAAGCAAAGCCGCAATCAGAGTCGCATCAGCAGCCACCCTCTTCCTCTCTCTTCTTCGCTGCGTAGGCCGCACGAAGAACCAACCGGCAGCAGCTCCTCCCCCTCCCACGATGCGTCGAGTCCGATGGCTGTGTCGACCACAGCCGGGGCTATCACGCGCGCGTTGTTTGACTTGCCGGAGTCGGGCTCAGTCAGTGGTAGTGATGAAGGCGAAAAGCAGGTTAGTACGTTGGTCATGGGCAACGCAACGGCGGCACCCACGTTACAAGCGTCGGAGGAGGGAAAGGAACTACGGTCCGGGTGGGCCGCGCAGCCGCCAGTGGCGCCGCCCTCGCTGATGGCTGAGCCGGTCGCGCCGCGTCGCGAAAGCCGCACCGCACAAACGTTTGGAAATCGCTTGCAAAGGACGAGTGTGATTCGACTGGAGGGGGAGGAGGTGCTGCAGGTTGGTTCCTGGCGGGCCATCTCTGCATTGCAGCTTGAGAAGGTGGACGAGATTGCTGAATTCATCTACAGCGTGTTTGAGCGAGCGTGAAAAGTCTCGCCTGTTGTTGATGCTCGAATGTAAACAGTTGGATGCTACTCTCTCTACCTCTGGATATACATATAGATATATATATGTCTGTGTGTGTGTGTGTGTGTGTGTGTTGTATGAGCTCGCTCGATGGGAGTGTGAAGGTGGAGGG
Source organism: Leptomonas seymouri (assembly GCA_001299535.1). Lineage (NCBI taxonomy): Eukaryota > Euglenozoa > Kinetoplastea > Trypanosomatida > Trypanosomatidae > Leptomonas > Leptomonas seymouri. The sequence goes on from LJSK01000296.1 coordinate 17,641, forward strand.
AGAGTGAGAGATGTTTTGCTCTATGCTTTCATAGAACACCTACTCAGTTAGGTTTGATGGCGCTTCAATGCGCGAAACGATGTACACAAGCTTTCGATGTTCGACGTGCACCAACAATCATAACTACAACGAGTAACTCCGATGCATAGCACAAACGGAGCCCGGTTGAGTGGATGGGGAAAGGAAATCGAACGCAGCCCTCCGTTGGGTGAGTCACCAAGCTGCCTGTTGGGACATTGCCCTTTCGCGCCCAGACTCTCAGCGGCGCTGCAGCAATGCCTTGCACTCAAGAATCCTTGAGTGCCGTCTTATGGCTTTCACCTACCGGCTGGCATAACCTTTGGTTGATCTGTAGCAATGCGGAGAGGTGCTGTGCAACACACCCCACCCCCATCTGCGTTCGCCCCACCCCACCCCACCCCGACCAGTCCTCGCCATTTTCATAACAAAGGAAAGGAGAGACCCACCACCACGACGACGCCACCTTCATCTCCCTGTTGAGACGCCAACGCTCAGCATACCCACACGCACACACACACACACACACATATATATATATATATATAGAAAAAGCGAGAGAAGCGGCGGCGGCAGCATGCAGTGCGCTCACGGCGTGCCACGACGGCCGCCACGCCGGAAGAGGCCTTCTCTCTGTGGAAGCCTTGTGCGGCGCTGCTTACCCTATTCCCTTTTTGGTCGAGCTCTACACTTTAAAGGCACCCCCGCGCGTCGCTGCTGTGTTCGCGCGCTCCTCGGCGTACTGGTCCTGCTGCTCACCCTTCTCATATGTTTACTGTTTCACCTCTTTGTCGTGGAGAACGCGACCGTCTCCAAGCACCTGCATCTCCGCCGCACCATGGTCCAACCGACGGTGAAGGAGATCTCCGTGCCACTTGAAAGCGCAAGCCCGGAGGAGGTGCAGGCTGTGAAAAGAAGTCTTCGATCCCTCTCACCCCGCACAACGGGCCCTGTGCCACGCCTGCGTCAGAACGGCTTCTTGTCAACGTACTTCGACCTTGAAGAGCGTGCGCTGCCTCCGCTCACCACGTCAGCATTGAATGCATGGTTTGCCCATAATGAATCGCACACCGGTTTAGCGGAGAGCGTTCTGCTCCAACACGTCGGCGAAAATACTTCCGCAACAGCTGCAGCACACGAGCAGACCGAAGGCAAAGAGTTCTTTAAGCTCCTCGCCTTCCTATACCCACCCTCGCAGCAGCAGGGCTACTACCGCGAAGCTCTCAACGATATCCTCGGCTTTGGCACCCGTGTTGGAGGCACGAAGCGGGAACCGCTGTTGCACCACTTGCTTAACGAAGGTCTTGGACGTGACTACTATAACGCGGAGCAGCACCGCTACCGCAGCGCCCCCCACCTCAGCCAAAAGGGAGTGGAATTACTAGAGAAGGCGGCGTCGGCGTGGCCCTCATCGCCTGACTTCACCTCTTCCGCAGCGGCCACCGCGGACCATCAGAACGACCACAACCGCCAAGCAGACCACGTTGCTGGCTGGCGCTGGTCACTGATGTGGGATAACTTCTCTACGGCGATCCCCATCTCCGTTGAAGGTCAAGGCTCCCCGGCGTTAGTAGATTTGAAAACTTTGGTTTTTCAATTTCCGGGTGGCTCGCAGTTCCGGCGCAAGAAGACGGCCCTTTCACACCCACAGGATGTCTTTGTCGGCCGCCGCACCAACCTGTCGGCGATCCCTGAGGACTACCGCGCTATGATGTTCTTTGGGGAGTCTCATCTTAATGTGAGCGAGGACGCCTACGTGCAGGAGACGTTCATCGATGAAGGAATCACACCAGCTCCTGGGCTGTATCTCCCCAAGTTGAAGCAGGGTAAGCCTGGCACCAAAGCGGAGATTCACACGCCAGGGCGACCCGTTCCGTTGAAACCGATGCTGTCTTTCCCGGTCGCAGAGCCCGTCTCTCGTCAGCCGATTCAACACGCCGTGTACGCCGCGCACTGGGACTCGATGCTCACCAGCAAGTTTCGCTTTCTGGGAGCCTGCGACTCTGCCGTTCCGATGGTGTACCTCCTGCGCACCATCAAAAACATCGCCATACTGACCGACGTAGCAGAGGCGCTGACGGAGTCCTACAAGGCGGAGCGCGTCGGCCCAGGCGATACGCTAGCAGACGGCGTCGCGGTACCGGGTCTCACCACCACCTTTCGTAGGTCAACCACCGAGGCTGAGGTGCGTGGGCGACTGGCCCGGCTACTCTCCCCGGCGCATCACGCGCTCTTGTTTCACTACCTTTTCGCGCTCCCCTACACCGTCGGACACAACGACCCTCCCGCGGAAGCCGACAACACGCACTACAACTACCCGCACGAGATCGAGGTGGATGTGCGGCGGTGGCTGGACTGGGTGCAGCACCTCCCGGCGCTGTCCATCGTCTTCTTCGATGCTGAGGAGGCTTTCAAGAAGTGGGCTGGAGATGACCACACCTACGGGTCGCGCCACCTGGCGCAGCGATGGCGCGAGTTCACGACGGCGATGCAGACGCGCTACTCGGGCGGGCCGCAGTCGCTGTTTGACACCGTGGACCTCTTCGCCCTCTACGATCTCATGGGCACGGCCGGCACGAGCTTCCATAACCTGTACCCCACGCAGAGCGGGATTTACTATGCGGCCCTCGTGCAGAAGGAAAGGGAGAAGCGGCAGCGCGCCTTCCGCGATACATCGTCCATAACAGCCGAGCTGCTGTGGCGGGTCATAGCTCAAACCCATAATGAGGAAGGGGCAAAGGCAACGACGTGGACAGACAAATACGTGCGTCAGCTTGGGCTCTCTGTTGATGTCGCAATTGCAGCCTTGTCGAAGCAATACGTCACGAACCTCCTGGCCACCCCCTCCTCACGGCCAACTGTAGAAGCGCTCCCGCGGTCGTGGTTGCTGTACGGCTCACCCCATGAAATGCTGACGCTCCACCGGATTTCCTTAGCGGATTTTCAAAGCATTTATCATGACATGGGCGCCGTGGCCTCCGCACGGCAGTATGACAGCCTCAACCCAACGACGGTGAAGAGTCCAGACTTTGACTCCTACAAAAGCCTGCAGATGCTCAATACGAACATATTTTTCACACCGTCGCACGTCGCGCTGCTGCGACGCGCGAGCACGGACCCTGTGCTGGAGGATGACCATCTGCACTGGCTAGACACGCAGCGTGTTCTGCACCTCATCTCCTTCCCGTTCCCCAACTCCTGGCATGAAGAGAGCGACGACGGGCGTGATATTCACGATGGCACCACCGTGGACCTGGCGAACGTGCTATGGTCCACTATCCTGGAACTGGGTCACTACTGGACCGGTGAGGAGGAGGACTCTGCGTAAACGGCAACGTGGAGGTGGAGAAGGGATGAGGGAATGGAAGCTTTGCGAGGCGTTACCACGCGAACGTGGTGGTGACGGCTGTGCCTTCGGCCACAGCTCACAAGCCCGCAACCCTTCTCTTCGTGTTCTGCTCCCTTACCGAAGCAGTCGATTTCGATGGGTCAGAGAGACAGAGACCGGTGTATACCGATGTGTTGACTCTACGTTTGTTTGCTATGTGTTGAAAACTTTTCTACTCGTCTCTGCCAAGCCCCTATTCCTTTGTTCTTGTTGTTCTCCCCCGTACGGCTACACCGCATGGACCTGTGTGTGGGCGTACGCCTGTGCGTTGAACCTAGATGTGCATGCCCACCCTGCAAAAGCCCAACTCCCTTTCGAAGCAGCACGCTCATCTCTTCTCCTCTGCCACGCCTGACAAGGCGTCACCGAAGTTTATTTACAGCGTCAAGAAGAGCCGATGTATCGCGTTCCTTAGGTGTCTCTCCACACACGCACACACCTCCCTGATGGTGCCTGTGGAGGTCTCCGCGTCTTGCACTGTTCAAGCATCCTTCTCCCTCCCCACCCCCTACCCCCCTCTCGACTCGTCGCTGCCGTTGCGCCGTCATCAACGCTAAACAGAAGAATCCGCCCCTACACTTTGCCCTTCGATTGCTTTTTTGTTTGTTTGTTTGCTCCCCCCCCCCTCCTCTCCCCTCCATCGTCGTACCCCCGTACGCTCACACGCATCGTCCATGTCGCAGAAGTCGCTCTACATCACGCCCCGCGCGGTGCCCTACTGCACTCTCGCCATCGCCAATGCCTTCAAGGATTTGACCTCGAAGCAGCGGCACTACGCCCACCACATGATGATGGCCGGGTGGTGTGGCACCCCTGTCGTGGCGGAGCAGGTCAGCCCGGAGTCTCTTCCCCTCTTGCGCTTCTTCTACAAGTTTCTCAGTGCCCAGTCACTGGAGTCGCTGAGGGCAAACACGGCGAAGGCCGGCGTGGAGGCTGAGGCGGTGGACCAATTCCTCGAGTACTTTGCGATGGTCTACTCAAACATGGGCAACTATATATCCTTCGGTGACAGCAAGTTCATACCTGCCATCCCAAAGGAAACCTTCGCGAAGATCGTGGTGAGCGCCGGGGCCGGCCCGACCGCGACGGTCGCCGCCGACCTGCTGGACGCGATCTACGACCTGCAAGAGAGCAAACTGTCGCTGGACTTCCCCCCCAAAGGTATCACGCGTTACTACAGCCCCAACATCACGCGCGAGGAGGCGGTCGTCGCGAACGATTTTTTGGCTTCGAAAAAGATCGACGGCGTCAACACGCGCGTCTTCAAAGAGACGGACGGCACGCTGGTGATTCGCGTAGCGGCCGCGGAGGAGAAGTCGGTGCCGGCGGTGAACTTCAATGGCCGCGCCATTGCGATGTACTACGGGGACTACAAGGAGGAGATGGCTCGCGTCGTGGACGAGCTGCGCAAGGCGCGCGCGTACGCGGAGAACCCCACCGAGGTACGCATGCTGGACCACTACATCGAGCACTTCTTGCATGGTGACGTGGACGCGCACAAGGCGAGTCAGAAGGAGTGGGTGAAGGACGTGGGCCCCACCGTGGAGACGAACATCGGCTTCATTGAGTCGTACCGCGACCCGTCCGGCGTGCGGGCGGAGTGGGAGGGCTTCGTGGCGGTGGTGAACAAGGAGCAGTCGAAGATATACGGCGCGCTGGTGACGCAGGCCGAGAAGTTCATCGCGCAGCTGCCGTGGGGAGCGGCCTTCGAGAAGGACGTCTTCACCAGCCCGGACTTTACGAGTCTCGATGTGCTCGGCTTCGCCAGCAGCGGCATCCCCGCCGGCATCAACATCCCCAACTACGATGACATTCGCCAGAACGTCGGCTTCAAGAACGTCTACCTGTCCAACGTGGTGAGCGCCATCACCTTCAAGGAAAAAATCGCTCACATCACGGACGCCGACTGGGAGGTGTACAAGACCAGCGTACTCGCGGCGACGTCGGTGAACGTGGGCATCCACGAGCTGCTCGGCCACGGCACGGGCAAGCTGCTGATGGAGGGCGACGACGGCAGCCTCAACTTTGACAAGAACACCATCGACCCCATCAGCGGCCACCCGGTCTCGTCGTGGTACAGGCCCGGCGACACCTACTCTAGCGTATTTGGCGGCATGGCCAGCTCCTACGAAGAGTGCCGCGCCGAGGCCGTCTCGCTGTACCTATGTCTGCAGCCGGAGCTCTTGGAAATCTTTCTTCTCAAGACGGAGAAGGAGCAGCAGGACGCGATTTACATCTGCTGGCTGAACATGGTGCGCGCCGGGCTGTGCGGGCTGGAGTTCTACACCCCGGAGACCCAGCAGTGGCGGCAGGCCCACATGCGGGCGCGCTTCTGTATTCTCGAGGCCCTCGCACGCGCGCCGAACCCGATCGTCCACATCACCGAGGACGAGAAGGAAGGCCTCCTCATCACCCTCGACCGCGAGCGCATCGCCACAGATGGCCGCAAGGCTATCGGCGATCTTTTGGTGAACCTGAACGTGAACAAAGCCACGGCGAACGCGACACGCGGTGGGGAGTACTACAACAACATGACGGCCGTGAACGACACCTACGTGCGCTACCGCGAGATCGTCATGGCGCGCCGCAAGCCGCGCAAGCAGTATGTGCAGCCGCACACCCGCATCGCCGGTGACTCGGTCGAAGTTGAGGAATTCGCAGGCTCGGTGGAGGGCGTCGTAAAGTCGTTCCTGACCCGCCACAGCGTGGTGCCCCTGTAAAGGAGGTGCAAAGATAAGAAAAGAACATGTTAACCAGCACGACCGCTGCGCACTGATATATTTATTTATGTTTGAAAGACGCTATGTAGCTGCACACCAGCTGTGAAACTCTGCAGCGATGTGTAACTACAGACACATGTGCGCGGGGGGAGATGTTCAGTGTGCGCGCGGCCCGGCACACAGCTTTTTGTTCACCTCTCGGTCGTTCTCCGTTGAACGAAGTGAAGAACGACAGCGTTCCCGCGCCTGCAGTCTCCTAGGATAGCGTCCCGGATTTGTTTTTGTTTTTGTTTTTGTTTTCTCCGTAATTCCTGTTACATTGGTGGACACCAACTAGAACTACTGCACATTTGATTAAACTAGTTCTTTGTACAAGTTGCCGTTTAGCGCCCCTTAACAACAGCCTTGTACTGCATTGTTTTCTGTTTTTGTTTTTCCTCTGATACCAACGACGTTGCACTCGATGACCTTAACCCTGTGCTTGACATAAACTTTCTTTGGCCCGCCGAGAAACGAAGCCCGATTTAAAACAAAAGAAAAGAAAACGAAGGAGTAGCGGTGCCCCAGCGAAGACACGCGCACGTGTGGTGCTGGGCGCTGGGGCTGAAGCCGTCGCTCCCACGTCGACACACGCCGCCGCTCGCTTTGACAGAAGAAGAAAAAACGCGTGGCATCTCCCCTCTACTTCACCCTCCACACGTCCACCCACACCTGCGCGCCACGACCCACCTGAGGCGATCGAAAAAGCCGCTTCACATAAAAAAAAGAGGCTTTGCGACGACGCGTGGGGCTCAAGTGCTGACATGCTCCGCGGTGCGATTCTGCAACGGCAGACGCGCGCGGGGTGGGCTGTTCCGTTGCCGGCCTGACCCGATTTCCCTACTTTAACGGCGGGCGCGCAGCACCCCTCTACAGGAGGTCGCGCCGCACCGACACACAGCCAAGCAGAACACCGCGTCAACGCAGCAAGACACCCTCGCTGATCCACGTCCTCCCCGCTCCACCTCTGAAGCCCCCGAAGGTTACAGAGCAAAGCTCCGGCTTAACTGGTGGAGAGCGGCCTTGGCATGGCGGGGCCCCTTGACCGCACCCACTGTTTCTATAGTTTATGCACCAGAAGACCCTCACCCGCGCGAACCCCCCCAGCGTAGCCCAACGGGAAGCGCATCTGCCTACAGACCACGGGGTCGTGTGTTCGAAACCTATCCTGGTCATTTTTCTTTTTTTTAATCCCCTGGGGGAGGGGGCCACTCCCGTCCGGCGGGGCGGGTTCCCCGTGGGGCAGGGCCGCCTGCCCCAGCCCCCGGGCCGCGGAAGGCGCCCCCCCCCCACACAGGAAAGCGGACCAAGCCGAGGGGAGGAAACGCTGCAAAGCACACGAAACACCAACCCCACGCAAACACAACGCGCGCACACACTGGCAGAGCTCGAAAAGGCAACTTCCACCCCACCCATCCACTAAACACGCAACCCATTCACACAATATGCCTCATTTACAGAGACCTACCCAGCGCAGCCACCAAAGAATCAAACCAGGACCACAACGACCTCAGGACACCAGACATAAACACCCGTACAAAAACCAGAAGTTGTCGTTTAAAGGATAAAATCTAGGAAAGAACACACCGTTTTCCCTCCAAAATCGAAAAAAAGCCTAAAGATGCACTGTCTAGCACAAGAACCAATTGAACAAGAGCTCAGCAAACAAAAGTGCCGCTGTGAGTGAACAACCCCAGAATTCCAACACGAAGCAGAAACAGAGTAGAATAACCACACATACAAGAACAATACATAAAACGCGTACAGTGATTTAGTTTTAAAAACATCAAAATACACAAAGGCGGGCACAACAGCCACCGATAGCAAAAAGTCTGTTTGAGCCCACTCTGCCATACATCTGCCCGACCCGACTATGCAAAGCTCATCAGCGTCGCTGAAATTGCTTCTTGTCGAAAATGTAAACATACGACGAACTGTTACTCGCTGCAGAAATTTATAACACTTCCTATAAAAACCGTTGAAGTGCTTTCGGCACGCAGAGTTGCAGCAACGGCTGTCAACACAATATTACCAGCGGGGGAAGCAGCAATGGTCGCTTACAAAGACGAAAACAGCAATGACAAGAGACACTGCAGGACAGACACGCATAGAAAAAAAAATGTACACAGTATTGTTCCCGTCAAAAGCAGTACACAAAGTCTACCCAAAAAGGAGCCGCGGTGGTAGGGCGCGGCAGGTGCAGTAACGTCGGCCTCCTTAATACCATATTTCACTCATTTTTCTCTAAATTAAAGTTATTCTAGCTTCTTTAGCCACTATTTCTTGCTCTTTGGTGGTGAAAAGAACATGGAAGTAGACCATTTGAGTAGTCAAAACGTTGTTAGAATCTAGGTAAATATACGACACGTCGGGGAGAAAGGGGGGGGGGTCTTGCACTGAAAAAGGCATCATAAAAAAAGATTATTGGAGAACAGAAAAATTGTGGCGGTTTACACGTTCTAATAGTGGAGTAAATTTAGCAACGTGTGTGTGTGTGTACACTTGTCGTTTTATTGCAATTTTTCCCGCAATTATTAAAGCGTTTTTGTTCTGATGTATGTCCATTTCACATGCCTCTCAGTCTTCGGTGCCGGGCGGGGGTGGTGGTTGCGGGGGTTGGCTCAAAGCTTTGAGGGGGTAGCTTTATCGGAGCTAAAAAGCCGTAAAAAAGACAACAAATGGTACTGCAATTGCATGGCGAACCTTTTCTCTGTTTTCTGTAATCTCAATCTCTCTCTAGCTGTCCGGTTCTTCATTCAATTTTGGACGCGGGGTTTGGTGCACAGTGGGGCGGTGCAGTCCCGGTTTTGCCCATGGCGCGGGGGCTGCCGCCACAAGAGATGGGGCGGGGGCCGCCTGGCATCTCACCCTCCGTCGGTGTTAAACAAACAGTAAGAAATTGTTTGTTTAAATGTGTTACATATCTCTATAGAAGTGAATTTTCTTGTACGGTTTCCTTTTTCTGACGGCGGGGGTTCTTTTTAAATAGCCTTTGCGAACTTGTTTGCCACAACATTGGTTATTATTATTATTATTCTCCCCCCGCGTTTGGAGCGACGGGGGCGGCACCTAGTGCTGTCCCTGCGAAGGCGATGAGTTGCTTAGAGTGTAGAAAACGCCAAAAGTGGTCACCGCGGAGCACTGCGGTCGATACCGCGAAGCGAGAGCGACACTGAGAAAGAGCACGACACATTAGCATGCGGCTGATCGTTTCAGGGGCGCCTTGAACGGGGTCCGTGGACGAACTTGCAGCTGGACCAGGGATGGTAGAACGCCTAATAGGATGGGATACCCTATGTTGGCACCGATCTGGATTGGAGGGACACCACGTCACATGGTTTCCTCTACTCTTTCTCGAAGGGAAAGGCCCACCGCAGAAAGGGCAGAAACATTCCCCATCCACAAGCGGGGGCTTGTCAGGGTGGATAGATCTTACGTGTGATTGTAGGACCTGGAAGCTTGCAAAGCTTAATGAGCAGTAAGGACAGGTTTCTCGGATACGGCGAGTCCGAGGGCGAGCGTTAGCAACGATCGTCTCCGTTACAGGCGGTCCGCCCAGTGCGGTAGCCTGCTCCTGCGATAAGTTGCACCAGCGACAGCGGTTGGTGCAATCTCTCACAGCCCAAAATAGTCGGCCAAAGCAGGGGTGTTCGCCACAGCGTATTCTTGCCAGCTCCACTTCTTCCTGACGAGTCAAGGGTTCCCCCGTTAACAAGTCAGTGGAGGAAAGGTCAGCGCAACGATCGCCACATAATTGATAGCGATGCGTATCTCTCCTCAGTTGCAGGCGCCACTTAGCAAGCAGCGACCTGGTGAGAAGAGAGCGAAGATCGATGAGCCAAACCGGATGTACTTTAGGAGAGGTATAGAGACCCTCGGTTGCTGCGGCGATAGCAGCTGTGTTGGCAACCTCATTACAAGGCACCCCTACATGTGCATACACAAACTGAAGGTGAATTCTCCAACCTCTATTAACCAGGAGTACGAGGGAGGACCAGATCTCACTCTCAACCAGAGAGCGCTGGCGCAAGGGGCCTGTACCAAGAGCAGCCAGTAGGGACTGGCTATCGGTCACGTGGAGAAGTGACCGTTGTTCTCTGGGCACACGATCTGCGATGGGGAGGATGAACTGTTGAAGGCCTCTGAGCATTGCAATACTCTCCGTCCGGTAGCTGCAAGCTATGGGGCCACAATCCTCTGTAAGTGTGCGGTAAGCGGTCGTACTAAAAGGACTGCTTAGCAGGACAGCCGCCGCGGCAGAGCAATGCTCGGAAACATTGGAGCTGCCGTCGGTGGCCATGATGTAGGACATCACGGATAAACAAGAGAGGGCGTCCATAGAGGCAGTGTGTTTTGCCACTAGCAGATCGTCCTCTGTCTTGATACTGACATAATCCAATGGTAACTCAAAACCAATGGAGACTCTGTAAACTTCGCCACAGTGCCAAGGCGCATATGGAAGACGTTGTAGAGGGGCCTCGATGAGAAGGGTGGGCGGGAGCCCATTCTCAATCAATAGTCCAGTAACAAAATTATCCATTTCGACCCTACTCACCGGCGAGAAACGGAAGTTGAATGGCGGCGGCTCGGGGGGGGGTCTTCGGGCCCACCCGGTCTCATGGAACTTGGATAGTTCATAGAGAACGAGCCTTCTTCGCAATACTTTGATGTGCAGCGGCAATGAGTTGGATTCGAGCAGTACTGATTCCTCATCGGAGGTAGAGGGAAGGCCAGCAACAAGCCGATGAAGGCGAGTATGCTGGTTGATCAGTTTATTTTTGCCCGTATCCTCCATTGTCCCCCATCCAACCGCGGATCCATACAGTAATTTGGAGTCGCCGTAGCCAGAGACAAATTGCCGCAGGCCATGGGCAGATGGACCAAAGTGATGGTTCGCAAGACAACTCAACTGCGCTTCGCGCAGGCGTGCTTGTTTTTGTACATACGCTGCATTGACGTTGTACTTAGCGCGAGTGTCTAGTTGGAGGCCAAGAAGCTTGGGACTCATGCTGTCTCCGAAAAGTGCAACATTTATCTCGTGCCCCCTGAAGTGAAGTGGGTCAGGCACTCTGTCTTCATCGGTGTGACTCGAGAGTGTGCATAGTAAGGCTTCACACTTGTGTGGATTTACCATCATGCCGTTGTCTTGCGACCACACTGCTACTTCTTCCAGAACCACATTGCCGGTCCTGACACCAAGTCTCCTCTCTCTACAGGGAATCGTGATGGTCAGGTCATCCGCGTACATGTCGAATTGTACATCCGGGAATCGGGCGACCAACCGCTCTAAGAGAGGGGTGGTATACATGGAGAACAGCTGGGGCCCGAGTACAGTGCCTTGAGGGACACCGCTCCTCTGGTCATACTGTTTACTGAAACGGTTACCGAGCTTCACTCGTGCACCACGGTGCACAAGGAAGTTTCGCAGCCAGTGTTTTAAAAGGGTGCCTGGGAGGCTCTTCAGCCTGTCGCCCAGGATCGATAGATCAAGGGTGTCAAAGGCTTTGCTGAAATCCACGAGGATGATCAGCGTCCGCATCACGCGGTAGTGAACCTGTTGGCCCTTACCGCTTCGCTTGTCCAGCATCACACGGTAATAGATGTCTCGATCTATCTCAACCGTATCAGTGATTCTGGCAAGCTCCATTTCAGTGGTGCGGCCTCGCCTGTACGCGTATTGACAGGGGTGTGGTTGCCAAACGTGTAGCAGGCGTGCTGACACCATGCGCTCCATGAGTTTTGAAACGCAGGAAGTGAGGCTAATGGACCTATACGATGAAGGTTGATCTGTCGGTTTCCCAGCCTTTGGTAGTGGTACAGCGTGCGCGTTTTTCCACTGCTGGGGGACGTGGTGGGTGAGCCACATCCTATTTATGAGAGTTAACAGGTGCACCTTCGCCTCTCTCGGGAGGTGGTGCAGCATCTCGTTGAGGATGCCGTCGGGGCCAGCTGAACGGCTGTCTTCGAGGCGAGCCAATGCTGCATCCATTTCGGCCATTGTGAAAGGGCTATCGATTCCCACCACTCTATTTGTCGCCATCCAATTTGCTATCGCATCATACTCCGGTGGAAAAGAAAGGAAAGAAAGTGCGTATGCGCCCGGTATGTCCTCGCAGGAGAAAAAAGAAGAAGAAGAAGTGGAAGCGGGTGGCCCTTGTGTGTCGGCGGACCTCGCTGTGAAAAAGGAAGAAAAGGAAGAAGAGGGGGAGGGCAGTGACTCTGGGGTCAGCATCGCTTTAAAAGGAAAAAACAAAAGGCGTGAGTGATGAAAATGCGAGGGAGCTGTGGGGTTGGTGGGACGGTGGAATAGAGCTTTCGCAAGTAATCGGAGTTTGCGACGATGGGTGTCTGCGGTTTGCCCATCGGAGGAGGATAGTGCTTGATTGACAAGGGGAATGGTGGGTGCCGCTCGCACCGCGCGCAGCATAGACCATGGGGCGGACGATCCAGGATCGGCCTTGGATATACGTCGGTGCCATGTATCTTTCAGGGCTTCCCTAATGATCCGTGCTCTCGCGTCCTTACACATTTGGTATGTGCGCAAGGTTTCAGCGTTGGGGGTGGCGAAATAGGCTTCTTGTGCGGTCACAGCAGCCTTGTCCGCGGTGTCCATCTCGTGTGACCACCGCGTGACTCCCTTAGTCCGACAACCATGGGGGCAACTGCGCTTCGTTGCGCACCGGAGGGCGGAGGTGAACTGCATAAGGTACGCGTCCAGGCTCATTGGACCCAGCGGCTTCAAGGCTTTTAGTACTTCGGCACTGAAATGGCCCCAGTTAGCCCTCTTCCAGCTGTAAAACAGCCTTGAGAAGGTGGGGATCGATGGGGTGATGAGAACTCCACGAACCAAGGTGATAGCGTAAGTAAGATACTTGTGATCGCTATCAACAGTGGGGTTGGCACACCAATTTTCGATGGTGATGTTCCGGGACCATGTTACATCCAGCGCGCTATGCGTGGTTCTCTGGTAGTAAGTGGGTGTGTCCGGCACGTTTTCCAGAACGAAGCCTGAATCTTCCATCAGCGCAACGAACCGGTCAGCATCGTCTGACTGTTCTGCAGAGGTCCACCACGATGGGTGTTGAAGATTGATATCTCCGCAGAAAATGGAAGGGTAGCCCCTCAGTGTATCCATGAAGCGATGGAGACTCGCCGTGACGCTCGCCGGCGGTGGCATGTAGACAACGCCAATCCGCAGGGTCAGGTCACGCCAAATTACCTCGACGGTAATTCCCTCGACAGACGAGTCCCCGTCGCGTGGCTTCCAAGGAATTCTTCGGGATTGCACGTGCTCCTTTTGGCGCACAAATATTGCTGTCCCGCCACCCCGGCTGGTGCGGG
>LJSK01000297.1:0-17574 GCA_001299535.1 Leptomonas seymouri
CATCGCAGTGATGTTCAGGCCCAGCATCACCACCATCGGCATCAGCACACAGCCCTTGCCCATGCACTTCTTCACGCCCTGCCTGTCCGCGCGCGACGCGATCCACTCGCCAAACAGCAGGCGGTTCAGCAGGATGGCCGCCAGCCACAGCGCGTTGTAGCCGAAGTTGTAGTGCTTCGCCGCGTCCTTCGCGTAGATCGTGCGGATCACTAGGACCGTGATGCTCGCGCAGAACCCGTTGCCCAGAGCGGCAATCGCGAAGGCGAGCAGCAGCGAGCGCCCCGGCAGCACCAGGAACAGCACGATCGAGATGATGATCAGCGCCGTGGGCACAAAGAAGGCGAGCGTGATGGGGATGCGCTCCTCCACCGTGCGCTTCTGCGTGTACGCCTCAAACACCGACATCAGCAAGCGGCCGACAGCACTGCCAACACCGTTCAGCACCGTCAGCAGCGCAGACACAGTCGTGTCCAGGTTCTCCGTCTCCGTCAGCGCCTGGAACACCGTCGACGCGTTGAAGATGATCACGAACTCGGAGCCGACGCCGCAGAACATCGTCCAGAAGATGCACCACAGCCGCGCCGTGCAGCAGCTCTGCAGGAACGTCGTCTGGTACGCAGGCGGGATGTAGTCGATGTCCGTCAGCACCCCGCCAGGCGCCGTAGCGGCAAGCACGCGGTCGCCCGCGTCAGCCGCCATCGCAGCCTCAGCCGCCGCGCTCCGCCTCGTCGTCACGCGGTCCAGCCACGGGCACGGCGCCATCATCACCAGGAAACAGCACGACAGCACCACCGTCACAATCGCAAACGTCTGCGGTCCGTTCGCCGGCAGCTGCACGAAGGCCGCGACGGCGCTCGTTGTCGGCAGGTACACCACCAGCACGAGGATCAGCGCGATGCCGAAGTAGAAGCGCCACATAGGCGGCTCCTTCACCAGGTATGCCGCGATCCTCGCACCGCGCACCCGCTTCCGCTCCTCGCTCAGGTGGCTCTGCTCGTGCCCGGTCAGGTGATACGACGGCAGCCGCACGAACACTAGACACGTCACGCCGATCACCAGCACCAGCGCCATCAGGAAGTAGAAGTAATTCGCAGGCGTGTTGGCGAAGAAGCCCGTGCGGATCGATCCGATGATCGCAGAGCCCAGCCCCATCAGCGTCTTTAGCAGCGCCACCACCCACCCGCGCTTCGTTGGGAACACACTCAGCAGCGTCACCACCGTTGCCAGGTCGAACAGCTGGCTGCCAAGGCTCAGCAACGCATTGAAGACGCAGAAGCGCACCACGCTGCCCGCGACCAGGCCCTGAAAGGTCAGGCCCATCAGCAGCAAGCCCAGCGGCGCCAGCACACACGCCAGTGCATACACAGGCCGCGGCCCGAGGTAGTCGTACGTCAGCCCGTACGGTAGCAAGAAGTAGCAGAACACCATGCCCACTGTGTTGATGGAAGACATCTGGCGCGAGTCGTAGTTGTACTTCGACTGGAGGCTCACGCTGAACAGGTTGAAGGCGTACGACGTAGAGGCGCAAATCATGGCGAAGGTCGCCAGCGTCATCAGGGCGAAGCGGCGCGACTCGCTGATTGGCTTCTGGTTGCGCAAGTCAAGCTTCATCACGTTGTACGCGTTTTCGTGCTCATCTTCGCCAGTCAGTGGGTGTGTCCGCAGCCGTGAAGGCCTCTCCGCAGAGTCAGGATCGCTGGTATGGGTCATGTTGTCGGCAATACGGAATTCGAAGGGTGGCTTGGGTTGGGCTATTGGCGTTGTTGGTGTTTTGTTTTCGTTTTTATTGCTTTGCTTTTTTGGGGGGAAGGGTGCGCGTACCCTAGAAGAAAACGAAAGCGAAGAACGCCGGGTGCTTTGCGTGTCCAAGCTTTCGACCTCTATGAAGGGCGGTAACGACGGCAGCTCAAAGAGAGAAGATGGAATTAAGAAATGAGAGAGTTGTAAGGATGCCCCCCTTCTCGGGCTGCTGTTGATTTTGCTCCACTGGCATGCGCACAATGCATTGAAGAGTGGCTGTACGGCGCATGAAGCGTCTGCGGTCGGCAAGAACTGCTCTACAAAAAGTCGTACAAAGGGCACACATACCGACAGAGGATACTTCGATCTCGAGTCTTGAGGGCCCTGTGTTGTGTGTACGATTCAAGTTAGCCGATGATGGAGACGAAGTTGCCGAGGAACGGTTCAAGTGCATCTGCTTAGCGGCTCGCTTCGCTTTGAAAAGGAAAAAAAAAGTGTCGTTGTTGCTGTTGGGTTTTCCTACTGGGTCTTAGAGGCTGGCACGGAGGTCCATTCGTGAAAGCACGCGACGATGGAAGAGGTTCCGGCGTCGGGTGCCGGTGAGACTCACGTCCTTCCAAAAGACAGAATGACTGAAGATCCACCGAGCCATCACGCTTGATCGAACGAAAGACACAAAAGAAATGAAAAGCGGGGGGATGCCAGCAGTGAGAAAAAAGAAGGATGCGCCGAATTCGGGCTTCTCAGCACTTCTTACGCGCCTGGCAGCACGGTCCTCGATACTGCTGTTGCTGCTGCTAAGTGGAATCTTTATTTCGGCTTAAGCTTTGCTTCTTGATCTTGCTTCCTTTCCTAAGAGGATGAACAACAACGCGCAGAGGGACGCGATCGCATGGACGGTCAAGACAAGCGCTTGAAGAGTGCTCGTAGGACGCAAGCAAGCACGACAACAGAAAATAGGAGAGAGGCTAACTGCTCGGTGTCAACAGTGCGGCACTGAGATCAAATCCTAACGAAATAAAAACCGAGAGCATTGCAGTTATACGGTGAACGCTTCGAAAGAAATAATAATAAAGGGGCCTTTTGAAATATACATAAGTATATATGTATTAAAGCACAGAAATCATTGATGACATGATTGCATTCCGCTGGCGTCTGCCAGCCATGCCTTCGTGCGCCGCCCATGCTTTACTTCTTCTGGCGTCTCAACTGCAGAAGGGCTCCCCGGGAGCCTCACATGCGATCGCAGAGCGTTCGAGACGAGAGCGCCGTACATCAAAAATGATGCAGTTCGAAAAATGGAGCTGAAAAGTTGGGGAAAGGAGAAAACAAACTAGAAGTTACGCCCAAACGTGAGTGGCACAGCTTTGCACATCTCAAAAGCCCCTCAAGCGCCGCTTCCATCCCCCGACCCCCCCCACCCCCTCGCATTATCGAGGAGCCGCGGTATGCACGAACAAATAGAATTCAAAAGAATAGGGGAGCAAGAAGAAAAAGCTGCACGCAGAGCTGAGAGCAACGTCCAAGAACTCTAACTGCCCCCCCTTCTTAAACGTTTTCGAGGGTCTCAGCTGAGCTCGCGAAGACATCGGATGGGCATTCTCTTATTCCGTATTGGACTGCTTTAGAAAACAAAAAATGGGGGGGAAGTCTACGGAAACGGCAATACGCTTAAATAATAATAATAATTCAACCGTAAAAAGAAAAACAAATGAAACTCGAGGGCTCCGTGAGAGCTGAAAGCAGCTCACCTTGTCGCCTTCCCAGGAAGTTGATCTTCTCGCTTCTCTTTCTTCTTCTTTCGAAAATCAAAAAGAAAAGGTGAGAAGCGTCTCGGCGTTTGCATGCTTTGTTTTTGCTTCACCGATGTTGCCGCGTTTCACGCACATCTCTCCTCCATCTCCATTTTCTCCTTTTGATATTGTAAGCGACTTGTGTACTCGTGAAGATGGCGTTTGCAGCGCCGAAGCGCAGCAGTCACAAAGTATATATAACAGTAATCGTAAAAGTAACGCAATTAAGCGGTGACCGTTGCCGATAGAGAGGTAGACAACACCATCAGACAGCACAGAGAGCAATAAGAAAAGATTTGGTCGCATGCGATATTGGTGCTGGCGAGTTGTTTGTTATGAGTGTTGGTCTGCCCGTTGTTTTTGAGTCATATAAAACAAAAAGAGCATAAGGGAGAAACAGAAACACAAGTAGAGGCACGAGAGACAGCACCGATGTTGTGAGGTACAAGGACAAGAGAGAGAACTCGTTTGTGTGTGTCGCACACCTCCTTTCTTCTTCTTTGGCCACCAAAACGACAGCTGGGGAGTGAAGGACAGGGCGCGGGGAGGGGAGGTCGCGCATAGAAGAAGAAATGGATCCTCCTTCGTGGAAAGAGTGCCTGCATTTCCATAAATATATACATGTACATACATGTCTATCAGAGAAGGGAATTCTACAGCCTGTTGATCCCTCGTGCTCGAGCCTCCGTGGTTCCCCTCTCCCCAGTGTGCCACGTGAACAACGCCGCAGCGCTGTCTCTTGCCTTCGTCCCTCTGATGTTCTCTTTATTATGTGCATCTTTCGCGGAAGACGCCATGACAAATCTGAAATCTTCTTTATCGGCCACAGCCACCTGTGTGAAGCGTGTCGAAGGCATCCGTGCCACCTGAAGCACCACCAAAGCAAGCAAGCGAGAGAGAGTTACCGGCGGCTTCCCTCCCCGCAGGCATCCCTACCCAGGCCCTTCTCACTCTCTCCTCTGCCTCCTTGTGAGTCTGGCAGCACCACACCAGCTTGCTGAAGAGACCTGCGTACACCCCACCACGCGGCCCGCAAGTCGCGCTGTGCATGCTCCAACTCCGTGCGGCCCCTTGAGGGGTTCAATGACGAGCCATCCAGTCGTTCATCGTCCGCCTCTGGTGGCGCGAGGGCGGTGTCAAAGGATCGAATCAACGCAGGAAGGAGAACGTGCGCGAGGGGTTTGTAAAGCAGCCATGTTGCCGTCGTCAACGATGGCTGCCGTGGACTGGGACTGGTGAGGGACGCGTCCACACCTTCGTTTCGCTGTGGCAGTGTCACCGGCTCGTCGACAAATACTGTGCAAACGCGATTGAGCGGTTGTAGCACTTCGTCGTGAAAAATGTGGAGCTGCGTCGCCAACCACGTCAGACTCTCAACGGAGGTGACACCAGCGGAGGCGCATGGCGTGGAAGATGCAAGACCCTTCGCATCGTTACCGTCTTTTGCTTCTCCTTGTGCTCGCCCACAGCGATCAACCGCGCCGTCGTCATCCGTATCCTCTCTTGTCCTCATCCACAACTCCCACGTGCGGTGCAGTAACGCGTAGACGGCGTAGCCCACGGACACACACAGTACGCCACGAAGTGACGCCGTGAGGGAGCTGTAGTGGCGCAGGTCGACGTGCGACGGCAGCGGCAAGGTCTTCCTCCCGAAACCCGCCGGCCTCACGGTGTGGGATGCAGATGAGGCAGAAGAGAGAGACGACGACAACGGCCTCTCTCCACGCTGCTGACCCTCATCGGGCTGCGAAACGGAGGTGGAAGCAGTCGATACAGGCGGCAGCACAACTTCCAGGGCAGGTCCTTCGCCGAATCGGACTGCGTTCAAAGAGTTGGAGCCGTCCGTCATGCATGCATGTGTGCGGGCGCTCGTCCCCGCAGGTTGAGCATTAAAGAGGGGCGGCCGCAGCGCCTGCCAAAATCGCTGCAGCTCCGCATAGGCCGGCGCGAGACGCAACATCAACGTGCGCCGCAGGGGACGCACTGCCGAGGCAGAAGTCATCATGCGGCCGCCTCCCATCGGCGTAACCGTGTGCGTGATGCTACCACCCGTTGCTGTTGACTCCGCTGTTGTATAAAGTAGCGGCTTTATACGCGTGAATGCTTTGGGCTGATACGACCGAATGTGATGCAACGCACCCCAGAGAACGTCGGACATGAGCAACAGAAGCTGCCTCTCCGGCAGGGGGGAAGGAAGCGATGCGAGTTCGGCTGCCGCTGCCGCGGTCGTGCCGCCTGCCGGGAGTGCCCAGCGTACCTGCACGTCCGCCAGCCCATCCAACGGGGGCAATGAAAAACGAGGGCAGACGCCGTCAGCCTCCGTGCGTAGATCAGCCACACAGTGGAGTAGATTTCGGCTCCCATGCCTCTTTGCAGCAGTCAAACGGTCTATGTCGTTCTCAGTTGTGGAGAGGCGAGGGCTTCTCTCACGCTTGCGTGTTGCAGAATCAAAAACAGTCGACACGGAAGCAGAAGAGGCGCCCGAGACGATAGATGCAGCGGGAGGCAGCCGCAGATGCAGTCGTGGGCGCGAGGTCCGCGGCGGTGGTGGTGAGGCAGTGGGAACCGCAGAAGCTGTGTTGTCCTGCGCTGGGCAACAAAGAGCAGAGCTGCCTTCTGCCTTAGGTGTAGGCTCTGTGTCAGCAGCGGATGCGCTAGTCACAGCAATATTGGAGCCGCCGCGTGCCAGCAGCGCCGTGCCTCCCCCTTGCAGCTCCTGTACCACCTCTGGTGAAGGTGCATCCCCTGTGATGGCACCCGCGCCGGTGGGCGCCTGGGATGACTCCGAGCTCGGAGGCTTGACAGCGGGTGGAGAGCCTTTGGTGCGCTGCAAACGGGCAGGCACGAGCGACGTCGCAAGCGGTGCCGGAACCCCTGCGCACGAAGCCAGCTGCACACACTCCACAAGACTGCTCACACGGGTGAAAAACTCGTCCCTGTACACGCGCTGCGTCTCACTGTCGCTGCCCTTTGCACAGCAATCCGCTTCAGCAGCGGCCGCGGCAGCTGCGCTTCCGCGCGGTTGTGCTCTCTCTTCAGCCAATGCGGCGGATGCTGAGCTTGCGCAGCTGAGGCGCCAGAGAAGATTCGCCTGGCGGAGCAGAAAGCGTGGGTGGCGCAGGGCAACCGCCGCTGCCACCGCCACGGAATTCGCCATCTCAGCGTTCTCCATGTCCACGCGATCCCCGTGGCGCGTCAGCCCTCCCCAGTTTGCAGCCGTGCTATCGTTGCCCCCTTCCGAGTAGGCCCCTGGCACACACAGAGGAGGCGCCTGGCGCGATCGCAGCAGCGCCTCTTCCCTGTACAAGTCCTCCAACGTACTGCGAAAGAGGGTCGGCATGGTGAAGGGCGCTAGTGACGCAGCAGCAGCCGTCGGTGATAGCAATAATGGTGTGCATGACGGCAGGCAGGTGGGGGGCAGGAGCACACTGCGGACGTACTGCGCGATGGCGCTCCCGCCGATACTCAGCACGGCTACAGCGCCAAGCCATAGATTTGCTGCATAAGCGGCCCTTGACAGCTTCACGTCAGAAGCGGCAGCACTACCAGCATGAAGGATGTCCGCCTTGTTTGCATCACTGCTCAAATGCAGTTTCGCAGACGCAAGGCTGATCGTCGATCGGGCATCACGACACGGACACGAAAGCGAAAGATGCGCACGGGCTACTGGGGTCAGCGGGGAACACAAGACGCACACACTCTGGTGGGCATAACAGCAGAGGGAAGCGTCTTCCTCAATCTCGCTTTCCAGCACGAGCTGCATTGCCTGTGCAGGAGCGTGGGGGGGTGCTGTCGAGTTCGTTTGAAACAAGGCCGCTGTTGCGGGGGTGGCCGCGGTGGTGAGCGCCTCGCGCGGCAGCCCACTGGGTGGACTCCACCATTGCTTTATCTCTTCCTCTGGAAAGCCCTCCGCAGCGGATGATGCAGACGGCAATGATAGCTGGGCTACTCCTGCCACCCCTTCATCGCTGCCCCCGGCGTCACCCCTCTGGCGCTGATCGTTGTCGTGTGTAGTGGTGTCGGCTCTCGCACCGCGAGCGATTTCATCGGCGGCGAGCACACATGCACGGCGCAACTCAACGAGAAACAACACCGCGGTTACGTCCATGACGGCAGCGTAAACAGGCGAGCTCCGCGCACAGTAACCGGTCGCCACCGCGGCAGCTGTGGAGAAAGAAAGAGGAGGCAGCAGCGCTGGAGCAGGTGCAGGATCTGTGTGCCCGCGGTAGCTCTCGCCGAGCTCGTTTGATGCGCTGACATCTTCAAGAGGGCCTTGAGCTTGCGGCTCTGCCCCGTCCTCCGTTTGTTTGGCCGCTGACGCAGCTGCTTTCGCCGCCTTGTCCACGGGTGCAGGTCTGCGGCGACGACGTGCCTGCGTGCCGTATCGGAAGTCCAAGTACGCCTCCCACGATTGCACCGTCATCGGCGCCGATGACCCTCCGGCGCTCGCGCTCGCAGGGGGCGTTTTCGCCGTCTCGAGATCCGGTGCGGCCACACCTGCAAGAGGATAACACAAGAAGGCGTACAGGTTGCGTTCGAACGCGGAGGGGAGGCGGGGCCAGCGCGTCTCGGGTGAGGCCCCACCCCCATCTCCGCACGCAGGGGCAGTAGTGGAGAGCGGTACGCCAACGAGGTCCTCTAAAGCAGCGGAGACACGGCTATCGGCGAGCGCGACGTACGCGAAGACATGCGAAGCAGGCTTCGAGCAGACACCGACGATGTGCGACATCCACGCAGTGCGCAGCGTCGCCTCATGCATCCAGGCGTAGGCGACAACGAGTGGTGGGAGCCGCCCAAGAGGGCACAGCGGGGGTGCCGTTGTGGAAAAGGAGGATGTGTCCGTGAAACAGGCCTCCGCCGCTCTCCTCGATTCACGCTGTGATCTCCTTGAAGGCAAAGCTGTATTGCAAGAACTTGATGCAGCGGTGGCATCCGCAGTGTCGCCGCTGTCCTTTCTCAATGACAAAGACTTCGCCTGCGTGAACCCGAGCGCCATCAGCACTGCCCGCATATCACGCTCCGTGGTACCGCCACGAGGTGCGTAAAGGATGAAGGGCGCTATGCGGCGCCAACGCGCGTGCCGGGCCTGCCAGTCAATGTCTACGTCTGCTACTCCCTCTCCCGCTTCCCCCCTCGCCGCAGCACATGTGCCAGGTGGCGCCTCCACCCTCGTCACGGCCTCCTTTATCACCCCTGTTGTCTCTGTCGCTACAGGAGAAGTGCCCTTATCTTCTCCATTGAACACAAGCAAATGCTCCTCCTCTCTGCCCTCCTCGCAGTCTCCCGTGGAGAAGGCCTGCAAGGAGGCTGGATTAAACAATCTGAATCGAAGGTGCCGCGTGCGGCCGCCGCCACTGTTGTCGCCGTTGTTCGTGCTGCTGCTGGCACCAAGCCCCACACTACCCGCTGAGCCCGGCTTTGGCCAGAGTCCTTCCGGCGTGTCTCGCATGGGCGCTGCAGCGGCGTTGTTTTCATTCGCTTCGTATGTCGTTGCGGGGGCTGCCTTCGCAGCACTGAACGGTGCATCAGCGCGCGTGTCTTTCTCGGCCGGGACTGGGGCCACTACACCGAGTCTCAGTATGCGATGCGCGGGAGCTCGAAGCTCTGAGGGGGAGGCCTCGAGAAGGGGAGGCAAAGCAGCTGTCCGTGTGTCGTCGGGAGTGCATGACTTCGTAAGCGCCTCTCCAACGGTGTGCGGCAATGCACCGTTTGGCGCAGAGTGCGCCTGGCACGCTGAGGCGCCATCGTCCGCGCCTGGCTCGTGCGTCGTACCGCACACACGGAAGCTGCCGGTGTTCAGAGACGGCGGCAAGAGAACATCTTCGTCTTCGCCGTCTGTTGTCGGCTCCATCTTCAGCTCAGCATCACGTGAACGCGCGCTGGGAGACCCGGCAGCCGTCCTTTCTTCATGGACAGAGGGAAGAGCTTCCGCTGCCGGAGTGCACTTCAGTCTTGAGCTCTTCGATGCTGACTCCGCCAGCTCCAGCGACAGCCACTCCACCAGCAGCGAGCTGAGCTCTCCGGTCAGCGGCGACGAAAGGCCTTCCATTTTGCGAGGCAAAGCCGCCGCACGTTGCCACAGCCACTGACGCACCAATGGAGAAACATCCGCTGACGCCACTGCAGAAGCCTCAGCGCCCGGGCGGTGTGGCGCATGCGTCACCGCCGCCGCAGAGGTGCTCATCGGAGTGTCGCGCCGCCGCCGCTTCCTCTGCTCGCTTTGAAGGGCAACGAGAGCAAGAAGTCGAAGAACCAACCGACTTCGCGCGCGTGCCACATGAAAGACGCCGTCCCTCTCATTCCCCCAGTCCGCATCGCTGTCGTGATCGTCGTCATGACCCGAAGCGGCATCAGCCGCAGTAGCACCCGCAGTAGAAGCTGCCATATTGGTGCTGGTGCCCAACGCCCTATCGTGCTGCGACGCGGAGGACGTTACACCTGAAGTATTGGCGCTGTTGACTGCGTGTGGCAAAGTCTTCCCTTCACCACCGGTTTCCCTCCCATTCGCCGACAACGACTGTGCGACTTCGGCTGCAGACTCCCATAACAATTCAAGCCGACTGCACATCCACGCCGCCGCACCATCGCGCAACGTAAACGAGAGGCGAGCCGTCGAAGAGGGCGAAGGCTTTTCACCTCCTTGAGCCGCTGCGGACGAAGCTGAGGGCGAAGGGCCTGCAGCTGCGTGTGGGGGTGGAGACGCAGCAACCGCATGAGGTTGCAACGCTTCTAAAGCGGTAAACACCGCCGCAAGGTGCGCACCCGTGCTACGCACACGCCACCCCCCTCGGAGGTGACCTGCCTTTCGCTGATCGTGCTCATCACCACACTCCCTCTCATCTGTCGTCACGGGAGTGGTAACGGAGCTCGAGAGCGAAGACGAACGAGACGGCGGTGGGGACGCCGTCAACGGAGAGCAAGTAGGGGAAGGCGAAGCAAGAGGAGGCGGGGCGGCGTTTGAGGCTTCTCTGTGGATTACCATGTGTAAGGTACTCGTATCAGCCCAATTGCAAATAGAAATAAAAGCAGTATATGCAGTGCGTCGATTCGTCGTCTCTCTCGCTCAGCTCGTTCAAGCGGCTCCGCACGTACAGCCCGCCCTCAACGAAAGTTCAGAAAGCAAAGCAGCAAAGCAAGCAGATGCTTTCTGTAGACATCAATATGAAAAGGCCAAGATATATAGTAAATCAAGAGATAGCCGTACGCGTGTGCTCAAGTAGTGAGACATGCAAAGCGTTGGGTAACGGTGACGCAGAAAGCCCTCTCTCACGAAAACAAAAGAAGATCTGCAAAAGCTATTCTGCGTCAGTTGAATTCTCTAGTTGTCTGTGTGACCGTTTCCACGCATATATACGTGTACGAGCTCGTAGGCTATGGTGGACGCGTGGCGTGGGTTGCTGGGCACGTGCTGATACCACGCACCTCACCTCCCCTCTCACGTATGTCCTTAAGGAACAATGAATCACCTTCTCCTCTTGCTCGTTAAACGGTGTTTTGCCAGCGATACAAAAAAAAAAAAACAGATCAGATGCGCAGCGGAAGAAATGAAACCACAGGAAACGGAGAGTACGAGGTGAAATGGAGACATATCGGGTGAAGTACCCGTACAGCGGGCTTTGCTACGCCCACCTCTTACGCTCAGCAGCGAGGCTCCGCAGATACGCATCGGTTGTTGTTGTTTTTTTCTCGTGGGCGTGATGTGTGGTGGCTCCACTCACGGGAGGCTGGCCCCAAGAATGCCTCAAACATAAATATAAAAAAAGGGCGCCCGGGCGTGCTGCAAAATCTCCCAAGAAGATCGCGCAACGTGAGAGAGCGTCCGCTGGAGTACGCTATGCTGCCCGCTAAGCACGCGCCACCTCAGCCGTGAAGCGAGCGTGTAAGTCACCCCTACGAGTTGCTCTTCATATTGTTTCTTGTTTTGTTTTGTCCTTTCCTTTTCTTGCGTGCTTAAGCCGTCTTGTGTAATGTCATTCTCCATCATACAGAGCGAGGGAGGAAGGAGGGGAGAGGGGCATCAGCGGTGGACGTTGAATGCGCACAAGACGGAAGGTAGTCGTTGCCGTTAGACACCAAAAAGAAAACGAAGGAGGAGAAGGAGGAGGAGAGAGGCTTTAGGGGAATTAAGAAAGAAAGAAAACCCAAACGTCGTACACCGAACACAAACACGTTTCGATCTATCTATCTATCTATATAGAGATAGATATCTCTCCCCTCCCTCCCTTCTATCCTTTTAACAATAAAAATAAAGTAGAACGTAAAGAAAACAAGAAGGCCTCGTCGTCCCACTATGAACGCCTATCGGGTCGTGGAGAACGCCACCGATATCCTGAATCGATGAATGCACATGCTGGGCGCTCTCCATTGCGATGCTGAACCGCTGATGACGTCCAGAGCACGCAAGTCGCTGTGAATTTCTCCTTCGTTGTTCTTTTTGATGGAGAGGTAAGGGGAGGGAGTAGAGAAGGGAAACCAACACCGTTGCGATGGTCGTCATCTTCGAAGTAACAGCCGAATGGAGCAGCAGTGAGAGTCGGCGGTCGTCAATCAACGAGCGAGAGCGATCATACTACTACTGCAGCGCCACGATGGAAGGGGGAGGGGGGGCACAAAGAAGAGGATTGCAATCCGACGAACAAAGGGAATAGAAGTCACTCGAGCCTTTCTGAGGCCTCTTTCCGAGTCATCACACGGCCTTTTTCCTTTGCTGCTTCTCTTCTCAGTTGCCGCTTGCATCCCCGCTGTGCCCTCCCTTGTGCAGCGAAGCGAAACGAAACGAAGCGGCCTCACGAGACTGCTTAGAACTTGCGCAGGTACTCCGCGACAAGGCTCACGCCGTAGCCCGTGGCACCCGCCTTGTTCGAGCTCGGGAAGGCGATATCGACGTGGACGAATGCGCCCTTGAAGCGCTCGTGCATCATCTGCTCCACGAAGTACCCACCGCAGCTCGCTCCGGCGCTGGCCGGCGTGTTGGCAATGTTGCGGATATCCGCCAGCGGGCTCGTGTGGACCTCCTCGTGAACCTCCGGGCAATAGAGAATAGGGAAGCAGACATCGCCGCTCGCCAGACCCGCCTTCACCACCTCAGCCTCCTGCGCTGCCTCGCTCACGTACACGCCGGCGTGCTTCGAGCCCGTGGCCACACCCTGTGCGCCAGTCAGCGTCGCCATGTTGATGACCTCATCGGGAACGAAGTCCTGTGCACCCGTCGCGTAGTACACGCCATCGCCCAGCACAATGCGGCCCTCGGCATCGGTGTTCATCACCTCCACCGACTTCCCGCATTTCATGATCACCACGTCGTCGTTGCGATACGACTCCGGGCCAATGGCGTTCTCGGCCATGCACAGCGTCACGCTGAGGTTCGCAATGTTATTGTAGTGGTCCTGCTGCAGCTTCATGCAACGCACCACGGCAATGAAGGCGCAGAAGAGGCCTGCGGAGCCGCCCATGTCAGTCTTCATGTTCGTCATGTGCTGAGCCGGCTTGAGGGCCAGACCACCGCAGTCGTACACGATCCCCTTGCCGTTCATCGCCACGTTCTTCGCCCCAGCGGCGGCGCGCGGGTTCTTGTAGCGCAGCGTCACCAGGTGTGGGGGGTACTGCGCACACTTGCCGACCGCGTAGATGCCGCCGTAGCCCTGTTCGCGCAGCTCCTCGCCTTTGATCACAGTGATATCCGCGCCAAGCTCCTTCGCATAGGCCGTCGCGATCTCCGTATACACGATCGTATCCAGCGTGCACGGCGGCGTGTCCACCAGGCGCTGGCACAGTTGCACAGACGTGCAGATCGCCTCCAACTCCGCCACAACGACCGCCCTGCCCTTCACCTTCTCGCCCGTGAAGGCAGCGCGCGAAGACATCACAACGTTCAGCGTCATCGTCTGCTTCATGTATGCCTTCGCCGCCTGCCCGGCCTTCGCAGTGAAGGAGTGCGGCGCAGCACGCGCAACTGCGTTAGCAATCGCCGTCTCCGCACCCGCAGGCGCCCGCACGTACACGTCCAGCGTCTCGCCATCGCCAACGCCGTCGCACGCCGCCACCACCGCGACCGTCATGCTGTCCGCGCGGTATGGGCAGTTCGTGCGCGACGCCTTCTCTGGCAGCGCCGTCACCGACAAGTTCACAAGTCCGCTGCGACCCTTCACCTCCACCAGCGCCTTCACCGTCGCGCCGGGCTTCACGCGCTCGATGGCAGACGCCACCACTGGGCCGTAAAACAGCAGCGACTCCACGGACTTGTCCTTCAGCTGGTCCGGCGTACCCATAAGCAGCACGTGTGCGGCCACCGAAGACACCTTTGAGATGTCCGTGAACGTCACGTTTGATTTGAAGTGTGTGCAGGTCTCCACGAAGGCAGACACTGCGGCCTCCTCGATAGCCGAGTCGGAGCGAGCGCGTTTCATGCCGGGCATGTTAACCAAGGAGAGATGCGAAAACTTTAAAGATCAACTATAAAACGGATTTGTTTACGATAAGAGTGAGGAAGGAAGAGAGAGTTGATCGCTCAGTGCGGACACAAGAAAACTGCACAATCAGTTGGGAAATCATAACGAGAAGCGGTTGGATGGAGGCACACATATTAAAGAAAAAGATCGAGCGAATGAAGAAGAGCAAAAGAGAAAGTGAAGGTGTGCACAGGTCGTGTTCCACTTACCTTTAACAGGAGCGACTGATGGGGAAGAGCATCAACAATTCAACGCAGTCAGACAGGAGTGAGCAAAAGGCCAGCTCTTCTGCATCGTCTGACCATCATATCCGCCGTCTACATAGAAGCTTCAAAGCCCCCTCCTTATGCACCGAGACGTTGAAGTGTAAGAGGGGACGGTCTTCGGCCCCAATGCCTCACAGACGGCTGATCACCGTTGGCGGTGTGAACACTCCGAAAAAAAAGCGAGCAAGTCTCTTTCCCCTTCATATTGCACCGCTGTGTGCGCCAATGTCATCGCCGTCCCCTCTCACACCTCGAGTAATATGCCTATCCTTCGTTTGCGGCTGCTTGTTCTTCCTTCTTCTTTTTGTTCTCTATTCGTGCGGCAGCTAGTCAACAACTTGCAAAGAAATAAAATCAAACGATAAAAAGTGTTCCACTTTGCAGTACATTCAACTTGACTTGGATTTCATTACCACTAAGGGGGTGGAGGGGACAACACATTCGGAGCACTCAAGCCCATATATATATATATATTTCCTTCTCTTTTCGCCTCCTTCCACCACCACCCCCTTCGGTGCAGCATCGCCGTCACGAAGACACACATAAATGTCTATTTCGTTGGGGGCTCATGCTTGTTGACAAGGAAGAGAAAGAGAAATAAAACAGCAACACAGCACACACCGCCTGTTACATTCCTTTTATATATTTTTGTTTTTGTTGTAAAAGCAACATATAGATAGCGATAGAGATAGAGATGTTTAGTTATTTAATTCGTTTCGTTTCGATCTGCACAGAGATGTTCTCGCACAGGCATTGGTTGTGCCAAGAGAATCAAAATAGGGGGGATACATAATCGCCAAGCGCGCGAGAGGGATAGGGGGGGGAAGGCTGCTTCACACAGGATAGCATCCAGAGCCAGTAAGACAAAAAGAAGAGGAGAAAGAGAGTAATGCCAACGTTTTCTTGGAAATTTAAGGTTAAACAGAAACGTTCGCCAAAAAGAAAAAAAAAAGAGTTTTCTCTGACGGATTCTGTCCGCACATCGCGATGCTACCCTCACGTGCAACGTTTAACAGTAGTTCAGCGCTCAGATCAACCATCACTCAACTTATTTGTTTTTCCTTTTTGTTTGATCGGGGCAAGAGAGAGAGCGTCTCAAAACCGCTTTACCTGTGCCGCTATCGCTATCACCATCACCACCACCACCACCACCACGATTGTTCTTCACACGGAAATATTGAATTAAAGAAAAGAAAAACGAGGAAATGATATTAACCAATGGCACTAAAGCACGCAAGGAACACCCAGCAGAAGCTCACAAAAATTGAGATGATGATCGAAAAACAAAAATGAAAAAGAAAGGAAAACAATTCGCTGTCAGGAATAAGAAGAAGAGAAGAAGAGAAAACGGAGTGCGTACACGCGAGTACA
Organism: Leptomonas seymouri; assembly: GCA_001299535.1. Taxonomy (NCBI): domain Eukaryota; phylum Euglenozoa; class Kinetoplastea; order Trypanosomatida; family Trypanosomatidae; genus Leptomonas; species Leptomonas seymouri. The sequence goes on from LJSK01000297.1 coordinate 15,619, forward strand.
CTAAAGTAGCTGAGCCTTCAACGACGGCCTTCAAGTCTACACAGACACGAGAAAGAGAGCAAGCAAGTGAGAGTGTGACAGCCCGACAGATAATGGCTTAGAAGGAAAAACACGCCATTCGATGCATACAACAAAAGAGAGAGAAATAAAAAGAATGAACGGATGATATCACGATGAATATCGGAAGACGGGAAAATAAAAAGAACAAAGCGAAGAAGGGGAACCACACGGGCGCAAAGATGCTTTAATAAAAATGCTTCGTTTTCTATTTATTCTTTAGCAATCAAGATAACGAAAATACAAAAGCCAAAAGCGAAAACGAGAGTGATTGGGGGTGAGGAAGGGGGGGTGGGGGGGGAGCACACATCGGAGTAATAAAAAGGAAGAAACCAAAGCTAGCTGCAATTTGGTAGAAGCAAGCTGTGCTGATAGACTCCAAAGATGCACGAAAACAAATTAAAAAGCTGTTTTTAAAAAAAGAAGGAAATGGCAAGTTCTTTTATTAGAGCCAAGGAAAATACGAAATGGAAAACAAAAACAAGGAAGAATACAAGTTAAAGCATGGGGAGAGCATAGAAGAAACCTTCGTCTTCCGGTTGTGCATGTTGGTTGTGCTCTTTTCTCATTTCATTTGTTTATTTATTTATTTATTTATTTATTTTGAGACGTGAAGTATCAACGTGCGTAAACTGTGAAGACACAATGGCACAGGGTACATGTGGCAACCAGAGAGTCACGTAACGGAAGGGCATCACGGAAACTTAATACAGCATACAACAGGCAAGAAAGAATAGCCAAAGGCAAAGCGAAGGTGAAGATAAAAAAAAGGGGGCAGAACTCTTCTTGAGGTCACGCCAGCAAGTTTATAGTCTAATATCAACTGCACACCTTGAGTGTGCATGTATCATTGCTTGATGATTTGCTTGTTCGCTTTCTTTTTCCAATTTTTTGCTTGCTTTCTATGAAAGTTTGACTACATCTCGTAGGTGGACGTTCTTCAAGGTACATGTGTGTTTCCCTTTGTACTTCAAGCATAAAGAAGAAGAAAATGTGTCCTATGAAACATAGTAAAGAAAACAAACAAATGAATCTCTACAGGTATTTCTCTCACTCAAGCAGAGGCATTCAGCATCTCTTACTTTCTTTTGGGGTTTATACAATTAGCAGCTATTAAGGCTGATGAAGCAAGTGCGCAGTAGTTAAACCGATTACATCGAGCACTTCACTGAAGCCTCTACCCAGATGAAGAGGAATGTGAAGATCTCAGAAATACATATACATACAAGAGAAAACGAAGGCCCCATGCGTCCGTTTAGTGTGTGTGGTATCAGTGCGATGCTTACTGTGACTGTTGTTTCTGAGGTGAAGCACACTCTATGTGTCTCCCGCCCAACAGAAGACAGCCTGGAGCCTTGGGCATGTTCCTTTCAGAAATCTTAAAAGCAAAAATAAAAAGGCGAAGGAAGAAGAAATGAAAGAAAAAGAAAACAGTCGCGGTGGTCTTCACTCCGTTATGTCAGTACCATCCGCCGACGGAGTCGCTGAGGACTTCTTTGAACGTCTACTATGAAGCGCATCGAGGGGAAACGAAAATAAAAAGAATACGGCAACAACATCAAAGAACGGCCGTATAGAAGCGGAGTCCGGCACACAAAACAAAAATAAGGAGCGAAGGGAGCACGCAAAACAAGCAAAGATTTTGTTGAAGCTATATATATAATCATGGCAATCATGATAAAGAAAAGAGGGGGCAGGGGTAAATAAATGAAGCCGGGTGTCTCTCTCAGGGGGGGGGGAAGGGGGGGGAAGGAGAAGGTGAAACGGGTAAACTGCAGGCCTGCACGTTAAGTAAATCTCGGAAAACCAGAGTGCGGAGAGACACCACAACGCGTGCACACCCACTCAGTACGCAGTGAGAAATATATATACATATACATTTATATATATATATATATA
>LJSK01000297.1:17949-31066 GCA_001299535.1 Leptomonas seymouri
AAAATAAAAATAAAAATAAATGAAATCAATCACAACACGAAACAGCAAGAAGAAATATATGGGCAAGGCAGAGTGCGCAATGAATTAAGTCTAGAACAAGAAAATGAGTCGATTCTGTGCAATCGGCAGCTCTACGTGTTGCCTCTCCACGTCACACCGCCACACGCGTTTGCACTCACCTTTTTTTTTCATTTGAAAAAATTCCGCACTCAACTTTCTAAGATGTTTATCCCACCAATTTGTTGAACACGTCGCCCATTTCATCACGTTCTCGTCACCATGGTGTGCGTTGTTGTTGCTTTCTTGGTGGACGTCATCGAACACAAAATCGGTCAGACAAGTGTGCGCAGCGCAATGCTTTCCCTGTCCGTTGATACAAGCGTTTTTTATTATTTTTAAAGTTGAAACGCCGGTCTGCGCAGCAACGAGACGGTGGAGGTAACAAGGCGATTCGATCCTTGCCTTCCCGTCGCTGATTCGCGTCCTCTTCTTGGCTCTCATCACACTGCCGCAGGTTTCCGCTGTGGGTCTTCTCAGATAAAAGGATGCGGAGGTGGGCGCGCGTCCGTGTACGCCGGCTGCCCCGCACGCGTGCCGCTGCCGCCGATCGAGTTGCCACCAGTCAAAAAACCCACCTCATTCGCTGGTGCCGCCATCATGCTCCACTGATGGGAAGCCGCGCTGTTCAGCATCGATGTGGCACTGCTTTTGTTGGCACCGCTCGTGGTGTTTCCTCCGTTCGCCGCGTTCGTCTCCGTAAGCACGCCTGAGGTGGACATGGTCGTTGGTGCAAAGCCTACCACGGAGCCGCCTCTGCTGTTTATGTTGGACATTGTAGGCCCACTCGGCCCGGATGCGGCAGCAGAGGAATTCGGTCGCGTGCGGTGGCGGTCCACCGCTACCATCGGCACAATTTCGTCAAAAGTCCGCGGCGCGTTGTTCTCCGTCACCACGGCCTTATCCACGACCCTCGACAACTCCACGACGAGGGGCATGCAGGGCAGCCCATCGGTTTGGAAGTGGCGCGTCTGCTGCGGGAGACGACGCACTCCCTCGCAGTACTCCTTCATGCGGATGTACTGATCAAGATCAGCAGCGTACCAAAGTCCAAAGCGGTCCATCAGCACACGGCAGCGCAGCTTGTAAATGAGCTGCCACACCTGATGCGTGCGCACGTGTGCAATGAAGGACGTCTCGGAGCGTGGCTCGATGCGCTGCGCCACGCCAAAGTCACGCCCGCATGTCGCCTCAATCACGCGATTCAGCACTGTCACCCGGTCGTGCAACTCGCAGGGGAACATCTGAATGAAGATGGGCAGCACTGGCGCCGTGGAGAGGTCACTGTGCGTGGTAGGGGGGCTCTTTGCGTGGTGGGGTGGCGAGCTGCTGCCGCAGGAATGAGGAGGGATGGCACCGTAGTCGTTGGTGCTGAGACCGTCGTGGGAGCGACAGCTGTTGCCGAGAGCCACATCGGCGCCTCCGCCGTTGATCGACCGCATCGACCAGCCTGCGCCGCTTATCGGCTGCCCCAGCGCGCTCGCACTCGACGGCGTCACTGCGGTGAGGATGGTGGCCGTCGGTGCTGGCAGCGCGCTCTCGTCATACGGAAAGTACGGCACGACACCCACCATGGAGCCGTGTACGTTGAAGCACTTCCGTGTCAGCTCCCCGTTGCTTGCTGGGCCCACCATCACGATGTGCGGGTAGCTCGATGGCACCTCAGGTGCCTTTGTCGCTGCTGCTGATGATGTGAGGGATGTGGTTGTGAGAACAGACATATGTGTGGGACTCGCACCCTTCATGTGTGGACTACCACTGGCACCACTATTGTTGCTGTTGTTGATGCTTCCGAATTCCGGAGGAGGTAACGCGGTCGAGTAAGGACCAGAGGCGGTCAGTTGCTGTTGCTGACGCGGCGGTGGCAATGGCGACGGCTGCTGCTGTTGGGCCTGAGGTGTCAAAACCATGTAGCAAATCGCGTGCTGGTTGTTCACCATGTAGGGCTGCGACCCAAGTACCTGCACTGTCGACCCACCCGGCTGTGGGGATGCAGAAAACATGGCAGCAGAGGTGTTCGTGGTGGTGGTGGTGGTGATGGTGGTAGTGCACGCTCCAGTTGTTTGGATGGGGCTCCCCGTCGCATCCACCTGTGTGCCAGTAGAGGGCGTTGCGTAGACGCCGAAAGGATTGTTGCTTTGCACAAAGTACGTCATCCCGCTGCTGGACGGCCCAGAGGCGTCCGACAGAGCTTGGTGCGGCATGGTGGCCGACGAGGGGGACGGTGCACTGGACATGTACACCCTAGAGTTCGTTGATGAGGAAGCCATATGCTGCTGCTGGGTTGGTGGCGCCCGTCGCTCCATCGGGGAAGCACCGATGGCATAGTGCTGTGCGGTCGAACTAGAAACCATATACACACCCGGTGGAGGTGCAGCTCCAGCTCCTGCTGCGGTTGATGATGCTGCTGCATCTAACAAGCGCGACTCGGCCGGCGTCACCTTGTTAGTGATCTGCAAAGGTGGCTGCTGCTGCATAGACCGCTGCGCCTCTAGCCCCACCGTGCCAGCCGCAGCAGTGCTATTGAAAGACGACTCGGCAATTCGGCGCTGCACCCGCGCCAACTTCTGCTCAGTATCGAAAAGTCGTTGGCACAAAGTCTTCCACTCTTCCTTCAGCCGCCGCTCCTCCTCCACCAAGCCCCCCGGCCCATGAAGGTAGGGCGGGGACGCCTTTGAGGAGGAGTCGAGGGAAAGCAGCTGCGGGGTGGTGCTCCTGTTGCTCCGCACGTCGTTGTTGTTCTCCAAGCTGCTCGTCGCGTTGGCTGTGTGGTAATTGTCAGTGCTGGCGTTGACGTTGTTTGCCTTGCTCGTTCGTGGTGCGAGGCTAGACACCGTCGCTGCCACCGGTGTGAACCCGCTCAAGGGGGGTGGCTGAGCCTTCTTCGCGGGGCCCGCACACGGGATGATCGGCATCGTCGCCGCATCTGCACTACCAGCACCGCAGGGAGCATTACTATCTAAGTTCCCCGCGTTCAGCATATCCACCTCAATCGGCGTGCAGGGCGAGTGCGACAGCGGCTTGCCGTAGGCGTGCTTCGCACTGTTGTTATCGTTGCTATTGCTGTTGTTGTTGTAGATGCTGGCATCGCCAGTCATGTCGCACAAGCCCGACATCCATAACGAGTTTCTTCCGTTGGCGCGAGATGGCGGCGAGTGCTGCGAGCACGAGCGCGGCAAGTCGGACGTCTGCTGGGCAGGGTAGGCGGCGTGGCCCTCTGTACAGCCCACATCAGCATCATCGGAGTCACCATCCTCATCCTGCAAGTCCAAGTAGTTCTCCAAATGCTCACCTTTCACTTCCATGTCCCCGCCCATGTCCACGTCGCCCGTGCCGGGCCGGTGAGAGGCACACATAGGAAGTATCACCGGCACCGTAGCTGCCGTGGCAACTGCGGTATTCCTACTGCGGCGTGGTAGTTTGACCGAGAAAGAGGCGGAGTGCCTTCGGCTCTGCACCTCGTCGTTGTTGATGTGGCTGTGCGTAACGCTGGGAGCGGCTGTTTTCATGCTCAACGTGCCCTCTGCATTTCGCTTTTGCGGCTGCTGGTCTGTTAAGCCGGCGAAAGTAGATATGGAGGGCACCGTGTACTGATGTGTGCGCGTTACTAGTGCCTGCTGCTGCGGTGGCTGGGCTGGCGACAGAGTTGGAGGAGTGGGCATAATCCTGTACTGCTGTGAAGACTCCTTCTCCATGGAGTTTGACAGCAAATGCGGCGAGGCAGAGGGGCGATCATCTGCAGAGCTCAGAAAAGTGAGCTGGGAGGGCTGATAGCTAATGGATTGGCTGCTGAGGCCTTGGGAATGCTGACGGTGATCTGTGTGATCACGTGTGTGATACAGATGCGAATCCGCTGCGCCAGAGAACGACGAGGCCCATGCAACCAGCTCACTGTCGCTAATACTGCTGAGTTTATCCATGTCTGCTTTTCGTATTTTTTGCTTTTGTGGTATACGAGCAAAAAGAAAAGAGAAGGGTGCGTTGGCTGCTTGATGTACGGAACTGTTGTTTTTTTCCTTTTCAATACTCGAAGGCGATGTGTTCCCTCGCGAAACAAGATAAAGTAAAATAGATAGATAAATAGAGATGCGTATATAGCTACCAAGATGTATGAATGTTTTTGTGTGTGTGTGTGTGTGTGTGTGTGTGTGTGTGTGTGTATAGAGATGGAGCGAGTAATCAGATGCCCATCAACCAAAGGATTATGTGGTTGCTCTCTGTGCACGGTAAGGGGATGAAGTCGCTGGAGGAAAAGGAATTTAAAAGGAAAAAAGAAAGGCAACGCGGAAGAAGCCGTCTGGAGTTACGAATTCGCTTTAGGGTGGAGGGGTGGAGGGGGGAAGTACGGGGGCGTACGTGTGAGTGGCTTAGTCTACAGAAGATGATTAGCAAAGCAAAGAGAAGGAGAAGTAAAAACAAAAACAAGAAACACGAAGCGATTGTGAGCTCCTCTCCTAAGCGCAATGAAGATAATATACTTTAAACAAAAAGAAAAGAAATTCGCACACACACACACAAGTGGAAGTGAAGAAAAGAAAGAGCGCGCAGTAGGCAAGATTATCAAAAGTATACCCGTAACATAGGAGGACACCAAGGGTGGAGGGGGGGAGAGAACGAGGAGGAGAAGAAGGGGGGGGGAAGAATCAAAACAAAGAAAACACAGGAAGAGCCACAAATGGAAGACAATGAACAATGAGACAAGACGTAAAAAAAAAAAGAAATTGAAAAATGGGGGGAGAGAGACACACGGTGGAAGGCGCAGCAATGATGTGCGAAACGTGCAATCGATAGAGCTTACGCAGACAAAAAAAAAGGAAAGATAACAACAACAACAACAACAGCAACGAGAGAGAGAAATGGCGAGAAAAATAAAGAAAGAGGAAAACGCCTGTATTGGAGCACAAACTCGAATAAAAGGCACCCTATTTCATGTACAGAGTTTGTTAAGTAACGAAACAAAGTGAAGTGGGCAAGACACTTTCAAAAATTTAATAAGACAAGAAGGAAAAGGAAAAGGGAAAGTCGAGCAGAAGAAAAAGCAGCGAGAGGATGAAGGAACGAAACAGCAATAAATCCTTCTTTTTTTTTCTTATTAAACAAAAAAAAAAAGTGGAGAAGCCACCCTCTACGCAGCCAGAAGCCAGGAATGTGTGCAATGAACTGTGCTACACCCGTGAATCACACCGAACGGAGCCGCAGCAAAAGAAGGGGCCGGCAAAAGATGATGCTGCTGTTGTTGTTTTTTTCTGCTTTACTGATTTTCCTTGCCTTTTGTTTTTAGAGAAGGGGGGGGTGGAGTATTGCTATGAGCTTCTCACTGATTGTAGGTGGCGAAACAATTTTATAATAATAATAATAATAAACTATTGTACTTCACAACTCGAGCCAGAGTGGCCAATACAAGATCAGCGAGAGCAATCAACGTTGTCTCTTCTTTTTCTTTATGTGCGGTTGTGTCTTTTTTTTGTGTGTGTATGTATGTATGGGGAACAGTGGCGCTGTTTTCGATGGGGATCGAAACTCTGAATCGAACAGGAAGAAGCGAAGAACGGAAGAACGGAAGAGCAGGCAAAGACGGCCGATGAAACGAATGCGTTTTAGAATTATCTGTGGTGTTGCATTCCGTTAACTTCTCTGGGCAAGGGAAAAGAAAGAAGGGAGGGATCAAAGAAAACGATGTAGACGACTCATGCATGTGCATGTACTAAAGCCACACAAAACAAAAGGTTCAACGCTCCAGCGAAGACCCTACCCACCTCGCTCCCCGTCACCCGAGGAAAAGAGGGTACACAGGAGACTTGGCAATATCGTCTTATTATTGTGGCTTTACTTTGTTTAGTTTTGAATGCGTGAACGTGGTCATAGGCACATGCATCAGGCGATCAGCACGGCAATTCCACGCCTTTGATAGACTCCAAAAATCTTTAAAGCATATATATATATATATATATATATATATATTGCTGCGGTTTCGTCAAACCTCAGCTTTAGGGCATTACAATGATTAACACTTTCCTTTGAACATGAAGGCCTTGATAGCGCTCTGCAGGGGCCTTCGCCGCTTCCATTCTGTTTTGTTAAGGGGTGAGTGGGGCAAGTGAGAGCGGCACAGGTGCGTTTCTTGAGCCCCGTTTGCGTCGAGTACTGCAGCGCCACGGTGCCGTTGCCACCTCCACCCCCGCAGTCTCTTTCCCTTCTCTATTCCCCGTCTGCATCGAGATGTGGCGACACCTCGGCACATCCATCGCCAGAAGAAAAGTAGGGGGGCAAAATGCACGTTGCCATCAACTAGAATAAGTCATCACCGCTGTCGTAGTCACGGTTCTTTGCTCGACGCCTACCGCGGCCGTCGCTGCGCTCATCACGTCGGCGGCTGTCTTGTTGATCATCGCGGCGTCCACCGTACTGTCGACCTTCTCTGCTGCGTGAATCATACTGGTCGTTGTGGCCACCACCGCCTTGGAAACGGTCGCGGCCCTGTCCACCATAAGAACGATCCCTCTGCTCGAACGACTGCGGCTGCGGCGTGGAGTGTGGACTACGGTAACGGTTGTTGTAGCTGCTGTCGCCGACTGAAGTATAATGGCGTGCGGCGGTCGACGAGTAGGAAGCGTTGTCACGTCTGTTCAAAGTCGGAGCCTCATAACGGCGTCGCAGACGATCTCCCTCGTTGTTGTAGTCACCACGACGGCCGCCATCGTCGCCACCCCAGGTGCGCTCACGACGATACCCGCCGCTGTTGCTACTGCTACTGTAGCGCGTGTTGCCCGACGGAGATCCGGAAGGCCCATCGTACGGCCGCGTCTGTTGCTGCTGCTGCTGCTGCTGCTGCCCGTAATGGCTGTTGCTGGAGTGGATATCCCCGCTGCCGCCACCAGCTGCTTTGCGCTCCGCGGCAAGCTGATTGCGTCGCTCGAAGTGATCGGGGTGCACGCGATCACGTTGGCGGCATTCAAAAACAGTGTGGCCACGCACGCCACAGTAGCAGCAGGTGAAGGGCGTAGTGAGGGGCACCGAGCCGTCGGGCAAAGACTTTGCAGGCGACGACGGCACGGTGGTGTCGGCGCTGCTGACTGCCATGGAGCAGTCAAAGTGACCGTTCCGCCCACACGCGACGCAGCGAACAGCGGACATGCCCTCCGGCTCCCCCCGCACGCACGGCCGTGACGTCTCTGCCTTCCACGCCCCCGGCGTAGGGACCACCACAAACGGCGAGGGCTCAAACACCGGCATGCAGCGGTGTGGAACACCGTAAGGGCCACGCTTCTGGTGGCAGGTGCGACAGAGCGTGTTGGGGCAGGAGGGCTTCTCATGCCCGGGCATCCCGCAGTTCCAACACACCTTGGCCACCGGAGAGTGCAAGTGGCCACCGTTGCCGCCACCGCCGCCTGCGCCTTGAGCCGGATCGTAATAGCGAGGGCGTGCGCGGTGCGCAGCCGGCTGTGAGCTGGAAGCCCCACTTGCTTTACCTGCTGCGGTGGTGATTGCTACGGCTGGCGAAGCAGGGAATGGGAGAGTGATGCTGTCGGCTGACGCATCACTGTTCACATCGGGGTGATCCTCGGTTTCATTGCTTTGATCGTCCTTATCGCCGAGCTCGTTTTCCTTCTCTTTATTCACCCTGCTCTGCGAGACAGTGGCAGCTGTGCTTGCCGGTGCAGCGGAGCTCCCACCGTAGAAGGAAACAGCAAAGAGCGTCGCGACCTCAGCGTTGCCGCCGTCACCGCTGCCTGCAGCAGCGCTGGAAGAAGCCCCGGCGTGTCCGCGTTGGCGGTCGGTGGTCATACTTGTGCTACTCGCATCGATTACAATCGGCGGTGGTGACGAACCGCTGCCCTCGCCGCTTCGCTTCACGCCAACGGCTCTCATCTCACTGTTGCCATGGCTGAAGTTGCGCTCGCTGGCGGATTTACAGGCGAAGGCTGGCTTGCATACGCAGACGTAGTCGATCACCTCCATGTCGGCGTTCATGACGGGCTTCATTTCGCAGCATTCTGCTTTACGGCGCACGCCGTGCACGCTGCACTGCACAAAGCCACTCGGGGTGAAGAGGCGCTTGGCATCCGGCATGCAGGACGGAGACGACATGGGGACGCCTGCGATTAGTGCTTCCGTATGTACGTAGGCAGCTTTGCCCTACTGGAGGACTATGAACTCGACTGAATTCCGCGGCTGGAAGCAGATTAGTGCTGTACAAGAAGAGAATATATATCTTTAGATAGATAGATAGATAGATAGATAGATATATGTTGATTGGACCTCTTCTCTCCTGAAGACAAAGAACAGCGCGGAGCAACGACGACCACAGGTAGAGAGGGGGCTGCGAGTCGCTACGTCCGCAACAGCAGCGGATGCGTCAAGTGTATTTGATTGTGTGAATGCTGCGTCGCCGGCCAGAGGGGAAGCGACGCTCAAAAGACGAAGACAAAGAAGAAATCGCCAAAAAGAAAAGGGGGGAAGAGAAGAAGGAAGTTGGAAGTGGAGAGGCGGTGCTCCGCATGCTGGTGCAAGCGAGCCACAGCGCGGTGCACAGACAGACAGGCACACAGACAGATATATATATATAAGTGAAATGCACGAAGAAAGTGAGGCCCTTAAGAGGACAGATACCCTTCTCATCCGCTTCCACTGGCTGCGCAGACTGTTGAGAGGCGAAGCATCTCTGCACACATGGGTGCAAAATGCATCCCCCGCCTACGGTAGTGGCACGAGGGGCACCATAAACAATTGTGTTTCGCTGTTCTTTGTCAAATGTACTTGCTAACTCAGCGTCATCTGAGGGGAGCGCAAAGAGGGAGGGGGAGAGAGCGTCAGGAGAGGACGCCCACCTCAGCAACGGTCCAAGTCGGTACATGGCATGCGCAGCAGTTTTGCACATTTCGTTGTCGCCCCATCACGCAGCCACTCCCTCGCACGACTTAAACTGAAGAGCTCGCACAGAGCTGTCGTCCTATTCGTTTCTCATTGCTCCACGTTTGTGGTCGGTACCAGCCGCGTCACACGCAGCGCCTCGGCCACCACCGTGCGCGTGTCCTCTGGAGCAACCACGCCATCATCCCACAGGCGTGCCGTGCTGTAGTAGCATGAGCCTTCCCTGTCGTACTTCTCCTTCACGCTGTTCTTGAAGGCCTGTACCTCTGCCTCCGGTGCGTTCTTCAGGCGTCGGTTCGTCAGCGCCAGCACTGTGGCTGCCTGGTTGCCGCCCATCACACTCACGCGCGCGTTCGGCCACATAAAGAGAAACCGCGGATCGAAGGCGCGGCCGCACATGCCGTAGTTGCCTGCGCCGTAGCTGCCCCCAATCATCACCGTGATCTTGGGCACGGTGGCCGTCGACACAGCGGTAACAAGGCGAGCGCCGTTGCGCGCGATGCCGCCCTCTTCGTACTTCTTGCCGACCATGAAGCCCGTGATGTTCTGCAAAAAGAGAAGCGGGACGTTGCGCTGGCAGCACAGGCGAACGAAGTGCGCGCCCTTGAGCGCAGATTCCGAATACAGAATACCGTTGTTCGCCACGATGCCCACCTGCATGCCCTCAATGTGCGCAAAGCCGCAGACCAGCGTGCTGCCGTAGAGCGCCTTGAACTCGTCAAAGCAGCTGCCGTCGACGATGCGCGCAATCACCGCACGCACGTCGAAGCTCTTCACAACGGAGGCCAGCATATCAGGGATGAAGCCGCCAAGCTCCCTCGGGTCATAGAGCGGGGCCACCGGCTTCACGTCCGTCGGGTTACGCCGCTCGTTCCACCGCTTGAGGTTCGAATTTGCAATGCAGCGGCGGGCGACGTAGAGGGCGTGGAGGTCGTCCGTCGCGTAGTGTTCCGCGACACCGCTAATACGGCAATGCACATCCGCCCCGCCGAGATCCTGCACGGTGACCACCTCGCCCGTGGCCGCAAATACCAGCGGCGGCCCTCCCAAAAAAATGGACCCGGTGCGGGCGACGAGGATCGCCTCGTCCGCCATCGCCGGCACGTAGGCCCCACCGGCCGTGCAGCTGCCCATCACTACCGCAATCTGCGTAATGTTCTTGTGTGCCATGTTCGCCTCGTTGAAGAAGATGCGGCCAAAGTGCTGCTCATCCGCGAAGACGTCGTCCTGGCGACCGAGGTTGGCACCACCGCTATCCACCAGGTAGATGCAGGGCAGGTGGTTCTGCTCGGCGATCTTCTGCGCGCGCAAGTGCTTCTTGACAGTGATGGGGTAGTAGGTGCCGCCTTTCACCGTGGCGTCGTTCGCCACAATCATGCAGCGCACCCCGTGGACCACACCAACGCCGGTGACAACGCCACCGCTGTAGCAGCGCTCATACGCCTTCGTCTTCTCGTCCCAGTACAGATCCCACCCGGCCAGCTGCGAGAGCTCCAGAAAGCGCGTACCGGGGTCGATCAGCTTCTCGATACGCTGGCGCGCAAGCATCTTGCCACGGCTGAGGTGCAGCGTGCGGACCTGGAGATCCACCTTCTTATAGTCGAGCGACACACCCGCCAGCGCCGCCTCTTCTTCTGAGATAACGCCCCCAGCATGCACGTAGCGCACACGCGCCCGCAGTTGCTCAACGAGGCCGTCCATCCGCTTCATGTTCTCCTGGAAGGTCGCGTCAGAGGTGTCTGCGGGGAAGCGCAGAATGCACGGGGCCTGCGTCTTCGACCGCTCGTAGTCGATGGGGTGGTGGGCATAGAGCCTAGCGTAGTCGAAGCCACGCGCCTGGGGGGGTGCATTTGCATGTTCTACGGGTGCGACGGGCAGAGGAGGCTCCGGTGCCGCGGCAGCCGCACCGGTGTTCTCCGGTTGGGTGTTCGCCGCTGCGTTGGTAGCTGCTGCTTTCCCCGGTTCCCTCTCCTCCATCACAGTTGTTCCTTCAAACCTGCGGGCAAAGCAGAGGGGCGTGGCAGCGGCAGCTGCGGTGGCGATCGTGCAGGGTACCGCCGTGCGGCACAGGACCGACCGCGCCAGTGATGCACAGAACATGCTTCCCGTTGGTGTTGTTGTCGTTTTGCAGGGGGGGTTGCTGCTGTGGAGTTTTCTGTTTGTTTGTTGTATCGATAGCACAGATGGATCCACGCACAGCACGTGAAGTGAGTGGGCACAGGGCTGCTGCAAACGAGAGAAGTGACGGAGAAGAGTGCTTGTTGCTCAGCGCTGCTGTCCAAGTGCGCGAGAAGAGAGCCTTCGGAAAACGATGGAAAAGGAAAATATAGATGAAATGGCTGTACTGTGTATTGATGCGTTATGCGGAAGAGAGAGTCAAACAGGTATACGATAAGGTTTGCTTGCGTCTTCTGCAAATGTCTCTTTGACAGCTGTAAGAATGAAAAGAGCTCCTCCGTCAGTTGCTGTTGCCCTAACCAGCGGCTTGTCTTGTGCCTACTCAATGAGATACACAGTGGAACAGAGAACTATACACCACCGTCGCGGTGTAGGCGGGAACCCGTACAGTCCATCACAGAAGTACACACGAGTGAGAAGAGCAAGGGGGATGATGAGGCGTAGTTTATGGTCTGTTGACTAGTTGAGTCTCATGAGATACGATCGCTGAAGGGGGGATGCACTCAAGCTACTAAATCCTTTTGAAGTTCGCACCACCTATTCGCGTCTGCATTGTCCAACAGCGTAGAGGCTCTGAGCGGCTCCATGTTATCGTCTACGTCGCTGGCGCATTCACACCCAGCTTCCTCTCCCTGTAGAGCCGTTGAGTGCATCGCTAGTAAAAATAATAATAACAATGCACTAGCGAGACTCGGCTGTGTATCGCCGCTTCCTGACGAAGCAGGACAGCGCCACAATAGAAGAGGCAGTGATGAGCCCAGCTCCATCGAGGCAAGGGGCAGCCTTCACGAAGCAGCCCATGTGACGTGCACTTCCGTTGTTCTCTGCTTTTCCTTCCCTTTGATTCCTCGTGATTTTTTCACGTATTACATGTATTCGATGCCCTCCAGCCGCCTTGGAGTTCTTCGATTGCAAGAAGAACGCCCTGCCTATCAGACGTTTAGCATCACCACAACTTACTGACGAAGGAACGTAACAACAACAAAAGACAAAAGAAGAGTAAGAAGACGCCAACCACTGACACGATCCCCTTTCATTTCCTTATTTTTATTCTTTCATCTCTGCTCCCCGGATCTCGCACTTACACCTCAACAAGGCGTAAAAAGAAAAGGAAGAATACAAAGAAGGGGAGTGGGGGGCCAACGACACGCGTGCACCTGTAGAAGAGAAGAAGAAGGGCATTTCCACAGTTTGTTTGTTTTTTCACGGCAGCACAGCCTGTGTGAGTGCCGCTGCACGTGTTTGTTTGGTCTTGGACACGTGGATCGCTGCCATCACCTTCGCAACCCCACCCCCTCCCCATCTCTCATAGGGACAAACGATGTCAAGACAGCATAGCCGTCGTAACTGCCCACAACAACCAACAAAAAAAGGCAGGAAACACGAGTCACGCTGCAGGCCACAAAATAAAAAAGGAGCTTCAAAAGGAAACAAAAAAACAGGAAAAGGAAAAGAATCTACTGAAACACTCCGATAGAAAGGTGTGCGTGCGTATGACAGAAGAAACATAAGCCGGCAATGTAAGAAGGGTAAGTTTAAATTTTTCTTTTTTTTCGTTTTTGAGGGGGGAGTGTTGGTCTGCTTTACGCATGTGGTGTACGGGCATCCGCGTTGATGAGGGAAGAAGACGAAGCGGCAACTACCAGAAGGGCGTTTCCTCGAGATTAAAGAAACGCATCACGAAACTTGATTTTACCCCCTCTTCTTTTTCTTTTTGATGTGTTTATTGCAGTTTCTTTGCTGCTGTTGTTGAAGGCCGCACTTCGACCTCACACACAGCTCTCCCTCTCCCCAGACTTCTGCAGGAAGTCGCTACACCGCGAAACAGCCGAAATTAATTCATAAGTGGATAATGAAAAGGCCTGATAATAAAAAACAGAAATGGTTACAGTAGGCATTTCATTGAAGTCTCATGGCTCTTCTTTTCTTTTCTTAAGTTCTCAGAGAAGAGGTTTGTGTGTTCTTTTCTTCTTTATATTTTTGTTGCGTGCGTGTGCGCGTACATTAGCCA
>LJSK01000298.1:8887-25868 GCA_001299535.1 Leptomonas seymouri
ATATATATATATATATACAATTACACATATTAGGGGTTTTCTGCGAGAAGGTTGGAAAACACTCTTTTCGTTTGCTTACTGGGGTTTTCTGTCACTATTGCCATCTATATCCACTTAAAACGAAGTCGCATATGTATTATGCGTGAATCCTTCCTGGGTAAACTACAAGCAGGCTTTTTTTACTATTGTGGCTGTTACCGTTGTCACTGTATGTACAGTGTTTTTTTCTTTGCTACCAAAAAATAAATGAATTATGTTCAATTAATAGTAAATTAAAACAAAAGAACTTTAAAATATCCCGTGCGGAGCATTTCAATCATTGGCTCCCTCTTCATTTTTTTATTTGCTTCACGTTAATTTTTACTGATTATTATTTGCCTCTGTGTGTGCGTGTGTGCATGTGTGTGTAAGCCAATACACCTGAATTTTTTATTTCCGTGCTTATTATTTTTAGTCGTTGCAAGTGAAAGCAGTCAATTAAATCTATTGCCTCTTTGCTTGTTTTAGTTCTCAATATTCCTTCCGTTCACTTCCTACTCTGCCCCTAATGAATAAATATATTTCTGTTATACTTTTTTGTGAGTAAAACCTTTCTTGCCGCTGAAAAAAAACATATATCTCCAGAAGCCAAGTACGCACACACAGAAGACAAGCACACAGTCAAATGTAAGCAGCAAAAAGGTGCGAAAACATCACGTATCCTTTTTTTTTCTACTGTAGATTTGAAAGAATTTCCTTACTCGCTATGAACTATGGTATTTGCCAGATACATTGCATTTATACTTTCTACCTATTTAGGTAAATTCGTCAAGGGCTTGAATGCGAACTCTGTTAATTACAGTCTGCTTAGAGGGGCATTCGAACTCAAAAATGTTGAACTGGTACCCGATATATTATCGTTCTCTGACTACTTTCAACTGGAAAGCGGCACTATAAGAAGCCTCAGCATCAGTATTCCATGGCATTCGCCTTACAGCCGGAGATGCGAAGTGGCCATTCGCGATGTAGCTATTATAGTCGCTCCAAGGTACAGTCAACAGGCAAGTTCCTCGTCGTTCTTCAAGTCAAAAGAAGTGTTTCTGGCCGCTATACAGGCCACCTTAGCGGACAAGAACAAGGAAGTGAAGATAGCGGGCGAATCGAAAGGCGGATTTCTTCATCGCCTCACTCAGACAATTCTCAAAAACCTAGCACTTCGCCTTGAAAATGTCTCATTTAAGGTACAAGACAAATCTGGATGCTGGCAAGGATGCAGCGCGTGTGTGACAGCACAAATTGGCAAATTGATCTGTGAGGCAAGCAACTCCAATTTTGTCCCGTCGTTCGTTCGACCAGAGGAACACGACACTGTTGCCATCTCGCTATATCGCGTGATATCGTATGAAAACTTTACCGTTCAATTGCTCCACACCGTGGCAAACGGCACTCCACACAGCGCAGCCGATTCACCAACACTATATAGCAGCAGCTCAGCAGACCATGATACGTATTGTGAAGAAGCGTTGTGCTCGTCTCAAGGTGTATTAACTGTTTCATGGGATAATAGTCAAGCTCCTGAGTGCCCAAACCCGTCTCTCTCCATTACGCTAAGAATTAACGAATGCAGCGCCAGCTGGAGTCCGCACTGCATCGCCGCGCTAGGTGTTCTCGCTGAAGGTGTGCGATCTGCACCGCATAGGACATACGCATGGAGTATGCGTCCAGAACGCCGGCTATGCCAAGGTGACCTGAGTGCTGTGGCGAAGTGGTGGCAATATTCTATCCAGAAAGTGGTGGATCGGCAAAGGGCAGCGCGTGAGCGCAGCCGTTTCAGCTGGGACGACTTTTTGCGCCGAAAAGAGTTCTTGTCAAGTTTCTTCTACTACTGTTTGGTACTGCTAAAAGCTCCGTGGCTTCCAGACGGCCTTGAGGCGAGTATAGACGAGAATCAACTATCCCATACTCCCACGCAGGACGTCATGATGTGCTGGAATGCCGCAATGTGGTACGTCAAGCAGTATGAAAAGTACAAGCAAGCACCGCTGGGGACGCTGTACACACAGTATCTCCAGTACTGTTGCCTGCACGCGCGCAATTTGTGTAAAGCGGAGAATCAGCCCATCAAGAAGCTGTTGGCGCTCATGGACATACATTTTACTACGGAATGTGCACATATCACCACAAAGCTGGACGACAATTTGCGGGGCCTGCTTACTAAGACTTCTGTAAGAGCCTCGAGAGAGGGTGATGCCATTCACGCGCAATTGTCTGTTTCTTCTGCCACGATTGTTGCCGAAAACGCAGAGGACAGCCCGCTCCTGTCCATCAAAGGCAGAAACGGTGTCACAGGTGCGCTGCTAGGTGTGTCAAAAACAGGTTCTGCCCCAATTAACGCACAGCTTTCTGTCGAGGCAATTACGACCTGCCTTGATTTCTCTTTTCAGGAGCTGCTCTTTTCCAAGCTCGCGTCTTACATTGTTGCCGTGAAGCCGTTTGCACACCAAAACTTCACAACCCCAAATCCAAAGTTGGTGGAGTCGCAAGATGCTCCAAAGACGCTTGAACTTTTCGGAGAGCAATCATTTTCGCAGTTCACCATCACGGTGGAATCCATCGTAGCCAATGCGGACGGTGTCTCGCTGCGCATCCAAAAAATAGAGTCTGCGCTCGCACCGCATAATCCCATAGCGGTCAAGGTACAGGAGATCGTGGCAACTGTCAAAGACACAAACCTTCTGCAGCTGTACTCTATAACCGTTACTCCCGCACCCAGCAAAGAATGCATCATGGTTGGTGTTGTCACAGATCGCGCGGTCGTTTCAACGGATGTTGAGAGCTTTGCATTTGTGAAGCTGCTTATTGGCACTACGGCAACTCTTTGGAAGAGGGAATCGGACAACATCATCGTTGAGGCGTCGTCATTTTTCGAACCTGCAGAGAAATTGACAGTAGTAGAAACAGACAGTAACTGGGCACCTGTGAAAATCTCTGTATGCTGTAGTTTTTTGGAGTGTGGGGCCCTTGTCTTGAACGACTTTGCTACAACAGTCACTCTGTCAGACGGATGGCATCTCCACATCAGCGCGGCAGGAGGGACAACGCAAAAGTGGTGTCACAGTGCACCACCGCACCCACAGGATCCGTTCGTCGACGTTGACGTATGGACGGGTGCGTACCTTCGGGAATCATCGTTTACGGGAAGCATAGAAGACAGCGGAATCGGCTTTCTCTGCACTCTGAATCACGTCACCGTGTGCCTTGGTGATGAGGTGGCCGCCACGGCGGAAGCGTTGGTTGACGTAATCATGCTTTTGATCTTCGAAAATGCGGACAGCCACGTGTATCTACGCAATGACCATTTGTATACCACTCCGTACATCAGCGGACGTATTATCGGCAGTGACGTGAAAATTCTGCTGGAAAGTGAAGGCGGTGATCTTACGTTGCTCCCTGGATACGCAGCCGCCATGAAAGGTGACGAAGCAAGCCGAAAGGCGTTCGACCTTCCTCTCCCCCCGATGCCGCTCACAGTAGAATTCCTAGGGAAAGAGTGCCTTGATGTCACGCTTAACCGCTATGGTGATACACGAATGGACATGGTGGTGGTACTCCAAAATGGCGTGAATGCGTTTCTTCGCGGTACGCCGGCGCACATCCCTCTGCTGCCTTCGCGGCAAGGCACTCGGGCCGAAATCGACCTTCACCTCTCCGCACCGAGCGAGGCTGATCTACCGGTGTTCCCTTTCAATCGGGTTGACATCTCGTTAAAGCTGTGCGGAGCCGCCGTTGTCGCACACATCCCAACAATGATGGCTCTGTGGACTAACTTCAACACGCCGTCGCTGCCGCTTGCGCGAATACGCAGTATGGGCAGCCGCGTCCATTTTTCCTCTCGACCTAGCCGTCCGGACAAAACGATGCCGCCGCGCTCTCCCACCTCGGTAGTTTTGGAGGCGATTGGTGCCGCAGCGTTAGCACGGGGCTCGCCCTTCTCGGAAGCCGGTGAGCAGAGCAAAAGTGCGCCGGCAACGGTATTTCTTGAGCCAAGTCCCATCTACGCAGCTGCGGTGTTTCCAACCGACGTGACGCTGCGCGTTGAGGTTGAGCACTCTGAACTGTACTACCCTTGGGGCGACGGGAGCGTGGCACCGCTATTCCTGCACGCAGCGGTGCCGAAGTACGAAGTGGCTTTACTGAGCCGTGACGGGTGTGTAGAGGTGAGTGTGCGGGGTATGATGAAGATGCCAGGTGTCGTGACGTCGCTTTACGCCTCTCACACAGCTGCGACCAAATGCGGACGCACATCTAGCACAGACTCACATTCAGGCTCACTTTCCAACGGCACGAGTGATTCACGAGAGCAGTCGCAATACATTGTCCCAGATGCTACGGAACGGCACCCAACCAATGAAAATGTTTACGAGGCAAGCACAAACACTTCGCAGACGCTCTCCGCCTTTTCAGATGGCGAGGAGGGCAGTGGCAGCGTGCGGCCTAACGGTGCGCAGAAAGACCTACAGCACTCATCCTCCATTCAAGTACACGTCACCTACACCATGGACAGTCGGTTACCCTATCGCCCTGGCAGTTCAAGCGACGCGCTTGCTGTCTCACTCAGCGGCACGGCAGTGCCAGGCAGTGGCGCGCTGCTAGAGCCGCTGCACGTTTGCCTGCGCAGCCCCGTCGAGGTGGGAGCGTGGCTCACCCTTTTCACTTACTTCAATCCCACAAACACCATTCCGCTTTCCACGAGCGAGGCCGCATATTCTTCGACCACGGCAGCCTTTGCAAAGGGCGACAGCAACAGAAGCAACGAGGACCCACCCAGCAGCGCGTGGGAAAGGACAAGTGGGGAAGCGGAAAAATCGTCAGTCGCAGATACCGGCGACAATCCAAACAACGCGCATTGCACGAAGACACTCGTGCGGCTCACCCCGGTCGTCCTCCACCTTCCTTTTGCGGGCGCGGCGGTGGTGCTGTGGGACGGCATCGAGTTTTCAACGTCGCCTGGATGCAGCGCATGGAGCATCCCGCAACTGGACGTACTCGTGCACGAGGAGCTGCTGGGCGAGACTGCCCGATGTGGTGTGGCCAGCTCGTCCCTCGAAAAGTTGCGTGAACGACGTGACGAGGGATACTCTGTGCTATCACTGCGAAGCACCAGCGTTAATGGCAGTCGTGGTGTTGCCACTGTGCCAGGGGTGCTGCTGGAGACGCAACAGAAGCGCCCGTCAGCAGCAGACCTCCGCCGCCGACTCATCATCCCGGCCTTGCAAGGCCACGTGAGCCAAAAGACGACCCTTCTACAACTGGAGTCCTGCGCAACACTTGCCGCCGTCGGTAAAGTGCTTGCGTCTCACAACGCCCAATGCGCGTTGCTGAATGCGGTGGGCCAACACGAAAGCCGGCGGTTGGGGCTGCAGTACGCGTGTTGGGTCACTCCACAGGCGGGTGGCACCATGGATGCGCAGGTGCAGGCGCAGCTACAGCCTTTTCTTTCCCCACCAATGGTAATGCTCTTTCAAAACGCGTGTCTCACATACGAGTGGGAGAGCAGCCTTCAGCACGGCGTCCGTGCAGGTTTGACAGTCGCTCTGCACAACCTGCGCTGCAACGACTATAATGCGTGCCACCGTGCGGAGCGGCAGGAAGGCACAAGCATTACTAGCGTCCGTGGTAATAACGGCATCTGTGCAGGCACGAAGAGCCCACCTGTGGATTCCAGTAGCGACGGCACCTCCCGTTACCCTCTCTCTCCGAGCATGCCCTTTCTTGTTGACGTCTCCTCGGCAGACGCCTATGTGTGGTGGACGTTGATGGGCCCAGACCTTGTCACCCTTGCTCACCATGAAAATACACAGGGCCCCGGCACGGCGCTTCCCTCTCGCCACACACGCAGTGTAGATGGCGAGGACGAGTGGGCAGAGGAGATGGACTGGAGCGTCAAAGGTGATCGTCGTCCAGCGTCGCAGCCGCCGGTAGGAACGTGTATGCCGCTGCTGCTTCATCCGGTTCGTGTCCACACATCCATACCATCCAGCACACCTGCAGTAGCGACTAACGAGCAGGAAGTTGACTTCACTCCTGTGGCGGGGAAAGCTGACGAGGAAGACAGCATCGCGGGCAAGGAAACGGCGAAACCGGATCGCTGGTCCTCGACACACAGCGAGGGCTCGCAATCCGATCAGGTCCCGCATGCCGCCTCCACAGCGTCATTCCACACGATGCCGTCTACCTCTGAGGGTTCGACAGCGACGGCGGCAAGCCCCCTCTCATCGCTATACCCCACCGCCGCCGCGATCGCCCCCGTGTTCGAGGTATCGCCGGTGCAGGTCATCCTCAGCACCTCCGCCTACGTTGTGCTGAGTGATGCATTCATGCACAAGCACCAAGATGGGGGTATTGGCAAACCCTCGGCAGATCCGCCCCCGCATTCTGAGGCAGCACACGTCTATACTCTGGTGCGCCATGATGTGCGTAGACATGACCAAG
Organism: Leptomonas seymouri; assembly: GCA_001299535.1. NCBI lineage: Eukaryota > Euglenozoa > Kinetoplastea > Trypanosomatida > Trypanosomatidae > Leptomonas > Leptomonas seymouri. The sequence continues at coordinate 15,359 of LJSK01000298.1, forward strand.
AGGACGGGCCGTCATCATCGGTGTCTCAGCCGCCGTCGCCACTATTGCATCACCACCACCGCAACAGCAGCAGCAGCAGCTGCTTCACGTGTGGCTCCGCGTACCAGAGCGAGTTGGGCGTGGCGCATGCACAAGCAGCTCCCAACCGCGAAGCTCTTTCTGTCTATCGCTTTGACAGTGCGCAGCAGCGGGTGTGGGTAGAGAAGAGAGATCTGCGAAGGGCCGCTCGTACAGTCGGTCAGCGTACTCGTGGCCGGTGTCGCCCACCCACTCCCCCCTTCCCAGCAGCGGCTGGAGCCGCGGTGAATACCAGAAAGTGCAGCGCCGACAGGGAGGCGAATTTGACGCTGCTCAGCTCCGTTCACACTACAGACGGGCTGCTGTCGTCGATGTCGGCCCCCTCACTGGCGGCGGCCCCCCGGCTGCAGAGCCGTGTGAATGTGCCGGAGCTGTGCATTCGCCTCGTCTTCTTCCAGGATTTGGAGGTGCCTTTCAGCATTGTGGGGGAAGCGCGAGGCTTTTGGCAGCGCTACACCGCCGTCCACACCGCGTCCCGCCGCGCGGGCATGGCCGCCGAGAACGCTGCTTTCGCCACTGCTGCTGACCCGCCAACACTTTCGATGTTCACCTTCGTTGCTAGCGCGGTCCCCGCCTTGCGCACGCTTCTTCGGACCTCGGCACACAGCTCTTCGTGGAGCCGCGGCAGCTCCGCGATCAATTCAAATCGGCAACGCGTCGAGCTGCCGGGACCGGCGTCACTGCTGGAGGAGCACAGTGTAGACGCCCTCTGCATTCAGTTGCGCGGCCTCGTTGTGTCTAGCTTCCCGGATGCCCGCTCGATCGTGTTTGACTCGGTCACGTGTACCAGTGCGAAGAGTCCCAGCCGACCTTTACTCGCTGTGGAGCAGGCAGAGCTGTACCTTCCTACATCGAGTGTCACCTATCCCTCCATGGCGGCGGCGTCCGGGGCAGTCGCACGCGACTTTGAGGGTTCTGCGGAACGCGGCGGGGGGCAGAGCCGGGCAGCTGGTGCAAGTAACACCGCCGCACCATTTCCCTCTTCCGCGTCTGCCCTCCCGCCGCATCAAGACAGCGGAACAGCTACAGGAGTTGAGGAGGAAGAGGACGCACGGAGTGGAAGCGTTCGAGCCCCCGACTTGGCCGCTTTTGAAGCAACCGGCGGTACGACGAGTGGGGGTGACGACACTAACTGCCATCACGTCGTCGTGACGGGTGAAGTGGGGTTACGTGTAGACTCGATTACCGTCGACATCAGCAGTACCGCCCTGCTGACTTGGTTGAATTGCCTCGTGGAGCAACCAGTGGCAGCGCTGCATGCGGCGGCAGAGGAAAAAGAAAGGTGGATGGCCCTCCGGGGTAACCACTCGTCAACGCGCAACGGCGCTGACGACGCATGCACCGCAGCAGAAGACACTACGGGGTCGAGCGATGGCGCCGAGAAAGAAGAGCCTGCCCCCTGCCCCCCTAAGCCAGAGCCAGTCTCCCTTTTGAAGTGGCAGCCCGGACGTGGACTGCGCATCTACGAGGCACGAGATGCGATCTGGTCCTTGGAGCACGACATCACTCTCTCTCGAAAAGGGCTCGTGCTCTTCTTCTCCAGCCACAACACGAACCTTATGACGATCATGCTGAAGGGCTACAGCATTATTCTCGACGAAGCGCTGCTGCTCCAGCCGGATGGTCTGCATCGCACCGTGATGGTCATTCAGGGTGGACTCACCGTGCGCTTTGTGGGGGATGGACACGTGCAGCTGCCGCCAGGGATGCGAAACGCATCGCTGTGGGACAGCAAAGGAAGCACAGGAGTGGAGGCGGCGTTGCTTCCATTTATGGCGATCGGCGAGGGCAGCTACCTGGAGTGCATCAATGTGCAACTTGGGTTTAGCGAGACGGCGAGTGCTAACGCCAGCGGGCCTGAGGCTGCGGTGGCAGCAGCTGCTCCGCCTTTGCCTCTCCACACCACAACCGAAGCAGAGCGCACAAAACCACCGCAACACGCAACGTTATCTGCCACCGCCGTGTCACCGCCTTGCAAAGATGGAGCAAGGAAGGATAATGCAGGAGTGCCGATAGCACCGACTGCGCATACGCTGGCGCCGCCTGAGCAAATGGCAATGACTGTTGATGCTTCTACAGTCGCACCGCTGATCTATCGCAGCTTCCGCCTTATTCTGCCGCGCGTCTCACTCATCATAGAGCCGCGGCAGGAATCCCGCCAGGTTCACGTTAGCACCGCTGTGGAGTTTCGTATGAGCGTGTGCGGGGGTGAGCTGCTTCACGAAGACCTGCGCTGCACCGGGCTGGCCGTGTTCTCCGAGTCGATCTACGATGCAGCGACGACAACGGCGCGAACAGCCATGCTGGCGCCGGTAGATGTGCGTGTGTGCAGCAGCAATGGCCGCCATCACGCTGTGTCTTTGGGGTCTGCGCAGATGGACCTGGGCCGTGCTGATCTGCTGCTCCTTTCCACGTACGCCGGCGAGGTGCAGGCAGTGCGGTCCTACGCTAAGTATCTGACGCACAGTCGCGTGGAAAAGGAGCTTTTAGAGCTCGTGGAGGAGACGCTAACGTGGAAGGCCGCCGCACCGGCAGACCTTTTAACTGCCAAGCACAACGCCGAGGAGGACGAAGGCAGCGCCGGAGAGGAAGGCGGCGTTGACAGGGCAGGTGTGAAGGAAGATGCACAGGCGAGCAGCACAGACCCTCACGGCAAGGAGGACGGACACGACAGCCGAGAGACGCCGGTGGAAGGGGGCCAACCGCCATCGCAACAGGGATCAAAAGTCCATCAGCAATTGGGTGAAGAGAGCCCTCGCATTGGCGCCAACGAATTTTTGCTTGAAACTGGCGGGATGGAGGCAGCACACCGTCCACGGCCACCGATATCCTCGCGAAGAAGTGGAAAGCGGGAGGGCAACGCAACCGAGCCAGATGATAGGCCCGCTGAGGAGAAAGCAGCTGCAACAGGGCCGGACGATCACAAGGAAGCCAGCGACACGGCAGCGAAGGTGAAGCAAGCAAATGCTCAGCAACTGGGGGAGAGACAGCGGCAGGTGCGTCACCGTCAACGCGAACAAGAGCGGTCATGCAGCGATGGCTTTTCCTGGGTCGTTTTTGCGCCTGCCATCGAGCTCACTGTTAGCGACCACTATTATCCGCTGCTGCAGCTGTGTGTGCAGGACATGACGCTGAGCCGCACTTGGACTTCTGCGTTGACCCGCACATCACTTGTGCAGTGTCAACGAGCGAGTGTGCGGGTGTACGGTCGTGGCCGCTGGGACGCCTTTCTGCTGCCTAGCGCGGCTATCACCTGGTCCCTCACGCAGTCCGTCTCCCGCCACAGCAGCAATCAGCACGTCCTTCTTGATGTGGAGAACGTACACGTGCAATGCTCGCATTTGATTGTGACAAAGCTGCTGTACATTAGCCGACGACTCAAGGCACTCTCTGGCAGCCTGCAGAAACGGTTTGCTGCGGCGTCGATGGCGCTGACGGGGGAGGCGGTGCCTTTCGCTGCCGATGTCACTGTTTCGGTCATCACACATGGCGACGGCGCGGAGCTGCAGTACCAGACAGGCAGCGTAGCGCAGAGCGTAATGTCGGATGAGAGCAGCAGCTCCAGTAGTAGTAGGAGCCGCAGCGACGATGACGAAGCCCACGGCAGCGACAACGGCACATGCACAGACACCTCGACGGAGGACGGCAAACAGCTTTCCCGTCGCCGTGTGCGTGCATCAGCTACCCGCCCAGCCGCCAAAGGCTCCGCACCCGTATCCGTCACCGCTGACCCTGCCGCTACGGAATCCGCGCCATCCTCGCGTTACAAACGCTCCGATGCTGTGATGGCGGGCGCCCCAGTCGGTTTTCCTGCCACGGATGGGATGGCCACACACCGCCTTTTGAACAGTTTCTGCTATACCCTTTTCGCTGGTATTTGCGAGCGTGAACCAGTGATCGCAGTGGCAGATGCAGACGCGCACCTCCCCTCAAACTCCGCACGCGATGGTGTCAACGGAAAGGAAAAGGCGCTGGGCTTCGCAGAGGCAGTGCCGATGATATGGCGCTGCAAGGAGCTCTACTGCCTTCCGCCTGTATCCGCGACGGACATCTTTATTTCCTATCGGCGTGCGCGGTCGCTTGTCCTGACTTTTTTCGCAGCAGGTAGCGTCGAATGGGACGCTGATGCGGAGATGTGGGTGCTGAGCGCAAGCGGTGAGACCGAGCTCGCGGTAAAGGCGGCGGTGGCGATGCGCGGGCCAGGCGGCAACACCTACGATCGAAGCGGTGAGCTCGCTACGCACGTCGAGGCCAACTGGTTCCCCTTCACGGCGCTGCAGTACGGCGTGGCGCAGTCCGTTGCGGTGCGTTCGACGATGCGCGTGGAGGCCGCTGCCCCCTCCACTGGGGCCAGCACACCTCTGTCTCGTGATGGCCCTGCCGAGTTCGGGGGCAGCGGCAGTAGCACCTACAACGGTGGCGATCGTGGTTTAAATCCTCGGCCTCGCACACTGGACGCTGTGGGCAACAGTGAGTTCAGCAGCTACAAGATCCAAACCTACGCGCTGGCGCTCACCTGTGTCGACCCCGAGGAGGAGGCGGAGAGCCTGCGGTACCCGATCGTTGTCGTCCCTGGTGAAGCAAAGCATGCTTTGAATACAGAGCGACAAGGCGGCAGTCGATGTGCGCGTGACGGGGGTGTCTCGGCCGCTCTCGTCACCTTCCGGCGTGCCTCCATGCTTGTTTCGCGCCAGACGTCGGCAAGCTACGTCGACTCCGCAAGCGGAGATACCGCCGTGATGAACGACTGCGCCGCTCCGCTGAGCGAAACCGAGCGTGACTCCAGTGGACGCTCCGTTGATCTCGTCGGTGACAAGCAGCACGTCAGTCACGATGTCACGCAAGCATGCAATGGCAGTGGCCACCCTACGTCATCATCGGCCGCAGTGCAGCATCAGCATTGCCACCGATCGTACGTGTCGACTCCCACCTTCGCACAAACCTCAAGACCGCAATTCCCGTCTTGTTATCGAAGGTACAGCTTTCATGGCAGTACCGTTGGTGGTGGTGGCGTGCCCACCTCAGCTGCATCGAGGATGTGCGGCCAAGGCGGCAGTCGCACCGCAGCAGGCCCGGCGACAGCAGACAGCAGCGGTGATGGCGATCTCCTCGTGGTACATCTGCAGGCCCGCAGCTCTTTATTGAATGAAACCGGCTGCACGCTGCAGCTGCGCTCACTGGCACCGACGGCTACCGAGGCCAACAGCTCCACTGCAGCAGCAGTGTCGTGCGTCACGGTGCCACCAGGTTGGCGGCTGCCGCTGGAAGATGAGAGCGTGCATAATGAGATTCTGCTACGCGTTTGCTGCCCTTCTGCCCGCTGGGTCTCGACGATGACGGACGCGCCAACAAGCAACCACGACGATGACGACGGCAATGACGACAATGAAGGTCCGCCGGAGAGAGACGGCGAAGCAGAAAGCAGCGCTGTCTTTGGCGGAGCATCAGCCGATCGCTGGTATGAGGCGCGGCTCGTCCTCGGCGACCTCGACAGCGGGCGCTTTCTCTCGCTAAACCGCGTCTCGCATACGTCACGGCGGTTGTCCGAGGCGACTGTCTCAGGCACCGTACCCACCGCCGCCGTGGCCGCATCTAGCGCTTTTGAAGACCAGGACACACGCCCGCTGATCCTCTTTGTTGTGATCAACAACTCATATGGCAGCCTCATCCGGCACATTTCTTTCTACCCCCGCCTCACGCTGGTGAACCATTTGGGCGTAAACGCGCGCGTGGCGGTGTTCCAGCAGGACCCTGCGGCTGGCCCGCAGACGCCCGATGAGGCGATGCTGCTTGCACCATGGACGGCACCATACGTGGGTCGTCGCCGACACGAGCGCGAGCGCTTTCACCGCAGCCTTGTGGCGCTGGGTGCGCACGACGCCCTCCCGCACCAGCATGCCCTTCCCCTCCACTTTTGTACCTACAGCAGCAACCTCGTGCTGGGCCTGTCCTTTAGCCAAAGCACCGGCGACACGCTCATCACCGCTGACCTCGAGCCTGTTGTCACCCACCTGCGTGAGGTCGTGGACCACCACCCGCGCATGCTGATCCTGCACGACAGCCACGGTCGCGCTTTTTACGTTCAGGTGAGTGTCATGCCCCGCACAGTGGTGCTCTCCGTGGCCCTATGGGTTTACAACCTAACGGAGTACCCCCTGCTTCTGTGCGACAGCGTCGTGACACGGCGGCTGTGTCCGGGTCAGAGCAGCACCACGGGTATCATCCCTTCACAAGGCGAGCCCTTTTTGATTGGCTGCCGGTTGGTCGACTTCACGCAAGGCTTTTTTTCGATTGGGCTGGATGGCGGCTGGTCGGGTGCTGTGCCCATCGATGTCGGCTCCACCGGGGTTTTCGTCTCCGCCCAGTCGCAGCTTGGCATTCAGCGCAGCTGCAACTACTCCATCCTGTTCCCCAACGCACAGGAGGGCTGCCCGATAGTCCTTCAAATCACCCCTCGGTGGGTCTTCTACAACAACACACAGAAGCGGCTTCGAATTCACTTCCGCTTCCCAGGGCTGGCCAAGGCGATGCGCGAGGCGGAGAAGAAGCGGCGGCAGCTGCTGATGCAGAAAGCGGAGAGCCAGACCACGGACGGCGCGGGAGGCGGTGATGCAGCGGCGACGCCAAAGGGCAATCGAGTTCAATGTCAGGCGGACGACAACGTTTCTACGCTCTCCTCACTTGCCACCGTTCAGCTGAACCCCGGCGATTACCATGTCAGCTGCGTGGGCCCCATTGAAGGAAATCGGCTGTGTGTGCAGGAGGTGCTCGAGGGCGTCTTGCCCTCCATCACATCCTTCACGAAGGACAACAAAGTCGAGCACCGTGACGTTGCTGCGTACTACGAGTCCCACCTGACACCGTACATGGGCGTGGACGGGCCTGGCGAAGCGACGTTCAACCTCTGGGCTGCACCGCGCGCTCCAGGGAAGCGCATGGCAGTGAGCTACGGCGGCAACCTTATCGTACAGCGGCCCGTCTTTCCACATCCCACCTGGCTGGAGCCCCATGATGCGGACGCCGCGGACGCCGTCATCACAGGGCGCATTGCGGTGGAGGTGCAGAATATCGAGAACGTCTTGACGGTGCTGCTGCAGCCCATTCAGGGCACAAAGATTCTTCTGCAGAACCGCACTGCGCAGGACACGGTGATGGTGCGTCAGCAGGGCAGTCGCCGCCGCAATCGCATCCCACCACGCCAAAATCGTTTCTTCTTGTGGGAAGACGCACGGCAGGAGCACATCACGCGTGTGCATATTCTCGGTTTCAAAGGGCGGTGGTTCGACGTGGACTTCAGCGCAGGGGAGTGTCAGGTGACGTACCACGAAGACAGCAAGGCCGCTGCAGAGGCTGAAGCGCTGGCCGCTGCGCAGCAAGCCCACCCGTGGCCCACCCATGTGAAGAGTGGCGCCGTCCCGCTCACGCCGTTCTCCTTCTTCGTGCGTGGCTACGCCAACCTTGACAAGACGCGCGTCACTATTATCGTGACAGAGTCTGCCATTCCCCTATACGCCTCCATTGACGCGTGGCGCACCTCGTCTGTAATCTCGTTGCAGGTGTCGATGGTGCGGCTCAGCTGGATACAGGAGATGAGTGCTGGCGTCGCAGCCGCCGTGAACTCAGCGGTTCCGCTTGGCGCTGCGGCAGCCGGCGCTAACGGGGACGATGCGGAGGGTGCTGTGATTGTGGTGGACACCGAAGACGAACGCAGGAGCAAGAAGGGCCATAACGCCGTTGATGCGGAAGGCAACCAGCGACAGACCCCACCCACAGAAAACAGCAGGAGCAGCAGCAGCAGCGCAGCGCAGCGACGAGCCCGCAGTGCCTTCGCCCCCTCCTGCAGCGTAGATGTACCCCCTATGGTCGGCCTGAAGAGCTTCACGACCACCCCGCTGCTCTTCTCGGTTGTCCTCGAAGGCGTGCATCTAGAGCGTCTCTCCACGGAGGATACAGAAAACTTCTTCTTTGCCATTCATCAAATGCAGTGGATTGACGAGAGGCTGGGCTCGGTCTTTTTGTACCGGGCGCGACCGCGATTGCCACCGGTGGTGCCTGCTAACGGCGCGGCGTTATCGTCCTCGCCTCCGACCGGCTCCACGACCGCCTCTCCGCTTTCCTCGTCCGGTATGAGAGTGTCACGGCGTAGCGGTGCATGCCTCCTGGCCTCCTCGCCTCCGTCCTCCTCCAGCAGACGGGGCGGGGTTGCGATGTTGCTTCCAAAGGCGGCCATCGTAGCCACCGCAGCAGCCCATCGACTCTTAAACACCGTCTTAGGCCAGAGCGGCGCCTTCCTGCTCACCATGGAAAAGCAGAACGATGTGGAGTTCAGCTACAACTTCATCAAATACGCGGATGGTGTCACCCGCTTCACAGAGCTGCACTACGCCCTAACGCCGCTGGTGGTGATCCTGAACGACTTCTGGTTGGCGGACATGATTCAAGAGGCGCAGCGCTTGCGTGTACTCCTGGGACTGCGGAAGCACGCCGTTGTGACGCAGACGACCACGACGACCACGGTGCCCATGATGATGCTTACCGCACCTGCGCCGCCACAGCAGACACAACGACCGGAAGCACTACCTCTGCCAGTGCAGGCCTCATCTGTCTCTGGCACCAACAGTGCGGACGCGGGCGAAGCAGTGACCGAGGTGGTCGTGGTGGTGGCAGGTGATGAACAACGCAGCACACAAGCGAACTGGAGTGCACTCCATCGCCTCAGCTCGCGCATACGTCGCCGCATTGGCAGCGATGTAGTAGTTGAAGCCATCGACGACTCGGCGGCCGCAGTGTCCCCGCCGTCCTCACCGCTCGAAACTGCAAAAGCCATTCGAGTTTCGTCATCAGCGACGCCTGCCTCTCACAGCAACACGGCCGCGGGTGAGGACTCTCTGCTGCAAGCGCCAGCACAGGTGTACAACGACAGCGGCGCCGCGTCACGGCACAGCACAAGAGCGCCTGAGAGGGTACCGTCGTCGACCCCTGTGAGCTCAGCACCCCCTTCCGCGGCTACGACCGCGGTCTGTCGCTCCCCAAAGTCAGCCTTGTGCCGATCACGTACGAGGAGATCCAGCGTACAGCAGCAGCAGCGCTCCACCAATGCCGCTGCCAACGCGGCTGGCTTCGTCCCACAAGGTGTGTTTCTCCTGCAGCTGGTGCATGAAGTGCGGGTGCGGTTGCAGCGCCAGGGCACGGGCTTGATGGCAGGGTCGCTCGCTTCTGTCACGGCCCCGGGGGGGAAGCGAGGAAAATCCGGCACTTCGATGAACCCTCTCCGCAGTGTTGGAGGTCTGGTGGGGGCTGGTAGCCGGAGTGGTGGGCACCGGCGACAGCTTGCGTCGACCACCGTGCGGCATCGCCGCGGCGCGCTGCAGCGTGGCAGCGCTGGAGACGGGCTAGCGGGTGTATCCGCCAATGTTACAGATATAGAAAGAGCGCACAGCACGGCAGGCGCTACCGGTGGGGACCCCATGAGCACCGGCACGTTAACCACGACGACCGCAACGGCGATGGCAGCGAACTCTCACGTTAACACGGCGTCGTTCATGTTTATAGAGCGCCTGGAAGTACATCGGATCACGCTCTACGTTACCCTTCACCGGCACCGCCCCGACCCCCTGCGGCCCATCTTGGGCGCCTACACCTGGATGCTGCCAAGCCAGTTAGACCAGCGGGAGTTTTATTTGCCGGAGTGGACGCTGACGCAGCAGGTGGAAACGGCAGCGTCGCTGCGCGCTCGACTCTTGAAGTGGGGCACGCACAGTCTGCGAGAGCAGTGGACGAAGGTGACAAAGCTGGGCACGCTGCTCGATGCATTGCAGTTCTGGCAGCACCGCATCCTTCCCCTGCACGGCCCACCGCAGACGCTGACGCTTGCGCGCGTGCAGCGGCAGCGGCAAGAGCGGGAAGGGAAGCCCATCCTGTTCGCACCCTGTGTGTCCTCTGGCGAGGATAGCGATGAAGAGAGATCGCGGCAGGGTGGACGGAGTGCGGCGCCGATGTCCCCACTCTCCCCGTAGTGCAGCCAACGTTAGCAACGCTGGCCGCATGGCTAGAGGGTTCGTGATTGCTTTCAATGTTGTGCCGTACGACGGTTTAGCCTTCCATCTCCCCGTCGCCCAGCTCTGTGCTGCACGACAGGAGGTGCGGCACCCGCTGTTGCCATCCGCTAGCTGGGTCCTGTAAGCGTCCTTGGGTGGTCTCCCTTCTCCGCTTGTTTTGTTGTGCTTCCTGCCGGCGTAGGCTGCGCACTGTCTTTACACTTCTTTTTTGTTTGTCGAAGCCTTCATGATTGTCGGGCAGCGCGGGAAGAAGGGGCCTTCTTACGCTCCTGCATAACTTTGTGTCGTCGTGTGCGCCTGTTGGCCGCACTGGAACTCTCGGCGACGGGCGGTGAAGACTACCATGGTGTGCACCCCCCTTCCCCCCCCCCCCC
>LJSK01000299.1:4898-15580 GCA_001299535.1 Leptomonas seymouri
GGGGGGGGGGAGGCGGCGGTGACAACGCAGTCATGGGCTGTGGGGATGATGAAGACAAGCCACTGCCCCGACGTATCTCCTTCTCTTTGTTCGCTCTTTTAAAAAATCTGCTCTTTTGAGTAGTGGGAGCCCCGTTAGATGATGCGCGGCAGCAGTCCGTAGAAGCCCTCGCTCGTTGATGAAGCGCCGCCGCGTTGCATGAACTCTCACTTGCCACTCTTCTTAAAATTATGATTACTTCGTTTTTGATGAGACCGGGCGAAAGACTCGCTAAACGGAGATGCGCGCTGCCAACACGCTGCCCCCAACTCTGCCTTCTATATCTATATACAGATATAGATTGCCGTTCATGCTTCGCCTCACAGAAGCAAGCCGAACTCGCGAAGCATCACCACGGACGGGTTGTTGAAGCTCATATCATACCAGTAGTTCACAGCAGCAATAAGAGGTAGCTGTGGCTCGGTCGTAGGCGCGTGCTTCGACTTGTCCGCTGCAGCCGCCGCCACGGCAGCGTGGTGCATTGCCCGTGCTTGCATGTCTTTGCTGTCTGCGTGCTGTGCGACCCGGTGTAGCCACATCGCTGGCAGGTAAAGTGTCTCACCGGGGTGCACGTAGGCAACGAGTGGGTGGAGCCGCTTGCCGGCCGCCTCCGACTCCGCCGCTGCCTGGGCGTCGTCCTCGTTCATCGGTGCTGCCCACAAAGCTGACGTTTCGCAGTGCTTCTCAAAGAGGCGCTGCTTTAATTCTGTGTGCGCCACACCCTCTGCATCTTCTTCAACATCCGCACCGGTGATGTCGAAGTCCATCCATGGCACTGTCGTGCCATCCTTCACGGGATACTGCTTGAATTGAATCGACCAGCCTTGTGCCGTGTCATCGGCGTGGTCCACAACACTCTGCGCTTCGTCAATGGCGAATGCCGCAGCTGGAATTTCGGGCTTTGGAATGAACGGGCCCTCCCACGGCGGGATCATCACGAATTCCTTCACGCCTCGAACCACCGAGTAGAGGTTCTCCACCCAGTCCTGGTGCATCGAGGAGACAGAGGCCGGGATGCCGAACCACACGTTGGCCGCTTCTACAGCTTCCTTGTCAAACACCCGACATCCGAAGCGCTCCACGTTGGTGCCGATGTCCACGTGTAGGTGAGTGTACTCCGTGTTGAGGCAGTTGTTCTGCAGCTGTGCATAGGCGATCGCAGGCGCCTGGGCCTTGTCAGCATAGCTGCGCATGTCAATCTCTATCGGGTGGGCGGGGGGGAAGAGAGGGCTGCGTTGAAGTAAGCCGTACAGCTGCGGAAGCGTCATGCGCATCTCTGCAGCATACATAAATATTTTCTCGCAACGCACCGTTTCATCAGCGTCGACGATGCCAGCTGACGGCAGCATCACCGCGTGCTTTTGCGCTTCGACGCCAGCGTAAACGGCCTCCGCGTCTTCGGCGGGAACAGCGGCGGTGGAGTATGTGACGCGCGTGGCGGCGTCCGCCCTGCCGTTGGGTGTAAGCGCCACCGTCACCTTCTTTGGCGCCAACACCGCATCCGCCACGTTAGCCTCGCCTACCCTCCCAGAGGCCTCCACCTTCTCCTTCGTGCTGGGGTGCTTGTCGTCACCTTCCTCGTCTTCTTCGTCTGCGTCTTCGTCGGAGTCGCGCTCCGGCTCCAGTGGCAGCTGGTGATCCAAATCAAATACGTGGCGGTCCTCCCGCCACTTCTGCATCGCCGGCCAAGACGCGATGGCGTCCAAAATAACGCAGGGGCGCGAGTGAAACACGAATTTATGCATGAACTCCTGCTCCGTCACAATGGGCACGTCTACATTGGCCTGCACCGCTGCACTCGCTTCCTCTTCGCTCTGCACGCGGTGGCTGGCCGCTCCGAGGGCTCCGTGTGGGCCGCGCAAGGTGCTCTCCTGAAGGAGGGTTTCCATGTCCTTGCCGTCTGGACGGTTGCGCTGTTTTTCGTAGTCCGCCTGTGTGTAGCCTTCGCTGAGGCCGACAACGCGGATCCGCGGGATGCCGAAGTGGCGCAGCTGTGCGGCGCTGGTGGCAAAGGCTTCGAGCAGGGTGGGTGGTGCGGCGGTCGCCGCCCTTGCAGCGATGGACGAGGTGTGTGAGGACATGAATATTAGAAAAGTAAAATGATATGGACGCTGCTGTGCGCTGCACCGAGCGTAACAACAGCAGCGTAGGCGACAGAGTAACGGAGAGAGACGAGGATCGGTAGGGCATTGGTGGCGCTACGACGTGGCGGCGGAAGAGAAGATGCATCTTTGCATATGTGCAGTGCGTCTTGTACAACACAAGCCTTTAAGGCCACCTTGGCCGTGGGTGCATCGGCAACGTATTCGCGGAAAAACAATGCGTGTGCCCGTGTGTGTGTGTGTGTGTGTGTGTGTGGTCAGCACACGAGTTCCGCTCGCAAGCGATAAACAGGCAAATCAACGAAGTTGCTGGTGTGTCAGCAGTCCGGCCACGTTAGCGGCGCACTGGGGAGCATATAAGAAGAGCACACATCACTTCCTTTCCCTTTAGCGAACTAAACTGTTGAGCCTGGGGGCACTCCGCCCCTCCTCTCTCCTCCCCCATTCATCAGTCGCAGGGTGCTGCGTAGGGGACGACACGAGAAGTGACGACTTCTCCTTCTTCAGCAAATAAAAATACGTTTGCAAAGGCGCCCTCGCAGGTGGCACAGTTAAGCACCGTCGGGCGCCGCGCGGAGCCTAAAAATTGATCGTTTCTGCCTGCGTCGCTGCTGCGGGGGGCGGGCCAGACGCAGACGCACTGCGACAGCTCCGTGAAGGGCGTGCCCCAAGACAGGGGCGCAGGCTTCTCTCCAACCGTGCCCACAGGCGAGGTGCCCCTGTGTGGGATGCGGCTGTGGCGGCCCGGAGAGGGATCGTGCATCGCGAAGGTGCTCTCGGTCGTGGAGGGGATGCCTGCTGGGGAAGTTCCCCGTGGGCCCTGCGCACCTGCGACGCCAACCGACAAAGCAGGCTGCACGGCAGTAATAGCAGCTGCGGTGTCGTCGAGTGGCGCCGGAAGTCGTTGCGGCGGCTGTGGTCGAGCTCCGACAAGCGCTGTCAGCCGTTGAAAGAACCGTCGCCCCGCTGCGTTATTAGTGCTGGTGGTGGTCCCTCCTGATGCTGGTCGCTGCGGTGGGGCCGAGGCACTTGACGGCACTCCGGGATTCGGCTGCTGAGCGGCCGTGGCAGTGGAAGATGGTGCTTCCACGTTTTTTAACTGCGGTGCAAGCCGCGCTGCGGCTGCCGCGTCCTGATGTTTCAGGTAAAGCCACCGTGGCACAAAGGCTATGTCGAAGGCGGGCAGGTGGCCGGAGCAAGAAGACCACGCCTGCCGTGTGTACGCATCGAGTCGATTGGACAGCGCCCTGGGCAGGTACTCCTTCATCGCGGAGAGGCGTGAATATCGATTGTGCTCCGCAACAGCGCGATCACGGGTCACGTCCTTCGCTTCCTGCTCTGACTCTGGCGCACTAGTGGAGAAGACGCTGATGGCGTCGCTGCCGTGCACGCACAGCAGATAGGCACCATTTCCAATGAACTGCAGATGCTGGACAGTTGGAGAGATGGAGGCGCAGGCGGCCACCGCTGACGCTGCTTCGCTGGCCCACGACACAACGGTTCCTCTGTAGGTGGAGGACGAGGTGGCGTCGGGAGGAAGCCCGTAGCTGCCCGCCGAGGTGGTTAACATCGCACCGTTGCCTTCACCCTCACTGAAAGCTGATCTTCCGTGCCCTCCTTTACGGCTTGTATTGGCAAAGGACACGTTCGATGAGCATTGGCTTGCATCGCTGCTCATCCACTTGTGGATTGTGCCGACTTGTGGCGTGGCGATAGTGCTGGGGTGTGCACGTGGCATGAATCGCGAGACACTGGGCAGAGCCGCCATCACCGCCTTCGCTGCGGTGAGCCGCAGCCCAACTCGGAATTCACGCAGAAGAACAAAGCAAGCCTCTTCGGCGCTGGAGCTTGCATCGATGCTGCCGCTGCTGGCCGTGTGGGCAAGACCGCCGCTTTGCGGATCGAGGCGAGATGCACTGGAGGTCGAGCGCTGTTGTTGCTGGTGGTACCTGCCGTCTCGTGTTAGCATCCACAGGGTCAGCCGAGTTGCGTACTCGCTGGAGGCGGCGACAAGGGTGACGGCGCCCCCACGACCGCCGTCGAGGTCTGAAAGGCGCTGTGCAGCTGCGCTGGCCTGTTGTTTGTTGGCGGGCTCGTCCATTGTGGAAAGCAGTCTTGTCGTCGCCGCTGGCCAGCCCGAGTACAAGACTAGGTTTTGCAGCGCATTTTTGTGGGCGACTTGCTGCGTTGCGATGTGCTGGAGGTAGGCGGTGATGCGCCCGGTCGGGGCCGAGCCAGATACGACTTCAGGTGTCGCAGTACGGTCATCAGCGATGCTGCCCGTGCTTGTCGTTCCGGCTGCAGGTGCGCGGCGGATTGTGTCTGCCGTTTCATGGTGTTCCGCCAGCTCCGGGCCAGTTGCGTAGCGATAAAGTGCAAAGCCTTGGCAATCGTCTCCCACAGGAAGAAGAAGGAGACTGCGGGCGTAGTCTACCGCTACAGGGATGATCGGCAGCGCCACACAAGTCGTCGGCGGTTTGGACGCGGCCGTAGGTGCTGCCGGGGCTGGCGCGCCACGCTGCTCGGTTTCCTCGGAGGAGGCACCAGGGGCCCCTTGTGAGTGGCAGGCAAACGAGGAGTTCTTCGTGCTGGCAAGAGATGGCCCTGCGCCGCTCTCGTGTGGCCCCCAAACACGCAACGTCGTGTGCTCAGCATCCACCGCCCCGGCGTTCACCGCGTGTACGGGGGCGAGAGTGACAGCGGCGTAGCGCGACGCCCGAGAAGCAGACATGGGGACCCGCTGCCGCAGACGAACCCAATTGTGCTCAAGCGGGTTCGAGTACACGCGCAGCTCCGCGGTGGTCACGACAAAAAGCAGCCGAGCATCGAGGAATAGTTTCACGACGGGGTGCGGCATCGTGAGACGGTGCTGCGGCTCCCCGCCGCGGACAAACTGCACTTGATTTGGTGGGCCCATCGGTGTAGGGCCGCCGCCGACGAGGGCCAGCCACGTCTGATGGTAGAGGAAGGCCATCACCGCAACGCCACCGCCTGAGAAGCCAACGTAGGTCTCTTCTTCAGCGTCGTCCTCGCCGTTCTCTGCGGTTTCGCTGTTGTGGCGTGCAGTCCGAACTGCCGCGCCCTTCCGGGTATCGCTTCGACAACGCGCCCACTCACTGTTGCCGAGGCTTCTGAGAGGCAGATCGTTGGCGGTGCCCCACGGTTCTCCGGCATCGATGTCCTCGATGTCCTCTTCTTCACTCCACCCTAGAACGGGGCGAGGCCCCAACGATGTGACGGGGGACCTGGGGGTTAACGGTGCCTGCGGGGGGTGAAGAAGATGTTCTGTGTTTGGAGTTGTGGGGTCATGGTGTACGGCGTAGCTGTCGACGAGCGCTTCACTCTCTTCCAAAGCCTGCGCACGGGGCTTCTTTTGCGAAACGTGGCCGTAGGACTCCTGCCTTCGGCTGGCCAGCGGGGCTTGAGACTCGCAAAGCGCGTCATCGCGTTTCAGCTGCGCAAAGACCCGACCGGCTGCAGTTAGGAAAGACCCGAGGTCGTCAAGACTGGGCAGGGGACTACTCAGGCGATCCGCAAGTCTCGCCTCCTCGTAGCCCTTCGTCGTCTGGGCTGCGCTCTCGCTCTTGACGCCCTCCACATTACGTGCTGTATTCAAGTCCGTCTCCTCGCGAGACGCAGAGCAGCTCGCAGTGGATTCCCTCTTCGTTGATGTCCTCGTCGGTTCAGCAGCAGCAGCTGCAACTGCTGCTGCTGCTGCTTGCGACGCGCAGCGTTGCTTCTGCTGCCGCATGCGCTCTCGCATATGCGAAAAGGTGAGAAGATCCAAATTGTATTGCGGGTCGAGCGTGAGCCGACTCTCTGCGGGCAGCGCTGCCTCCGTAGAGCTTTGCGACGACTCCGGCGCTGCTGTTGATGTCATCGCAGTCTCCGTCTTGATGGGGCTCACGCGAAAGACGAGGTAGCCTTTAGTGTGCCCCACGCCGAGACACGTGCCCGTTTGATTGATGGTAAGGCAGAGTGGCTCGAGAAGCGTGCTACGATCAACAGTCGGGGGCATGCGCGAGGGCGGCGACTCGGCAGCAGTGTTGCCCGTGCCAGCAGGTAGCTCCGCTGCGGCTGCCTCTGCAGCCTTTGAAGAGGGCTTCTGTGAGTTGAGCTGCCCATCGCCATCGGTGGACAGCACCTCCCAGTCAGAGTCGGACATGCTGTGCTTACGTTGTGATTGGGCGAGGCTTGGGGGGGGGGCGTGCAGCTAGCACAGGGGAGTAGCTCTGAGCAACAAAAATTTAGCGACACGTCTGGCGTAAGCGACGGCAGCTGAGAGTAGAGAAATAATAGTAAAGCGGCTGAGAATCAAGACACACGCGGGCGTTGACCGCCAGAGTAGCGGATCGT
Source organism: Leptomonas seymouri (assembly GCA_001299535.1). NCBI lineage: Eukaryota > Euglenozoa > Kinetoplastea > Trypanosomatida > Trypanosomatidae > Leptomonas > Leptomonas seymouri. Next base: position 11,396 of record LJSK01000299.1, read on the forward strand.
AGGAGAGCCGAGGGCTGGGCAAAGGGGAGCAACACGAAGGCTCAAGGAACGGTACATCGCAGACTTGTGTGCAGGCAGCACACGTGAACACACAAAGCAGAGCTCTAAAAATTAGAATCAGGTAAACCACGAACGAATAAATGGTAGAAGGGAGAGATGGGTGGGCGGCGCAGGAGTAAATAAGGAAGGGCGCTCCACAGGCTCTCTTGACGGCGCGGTGAATCACCCACGACACGACCAAAAATAAAGAAAGAAAGAGAACGCTTCAGCAGCACGATCACCCACCGCCTACCAACGCCAGCAACAAACAATCAACGAAACAAACGAAGAGAGAGAGAGAGAGAGAGAGACGATGGCAATTGCTGCGATCCGTCGAAGAGTGAAGCCGACGGAGATCAGCCGGCAGGTGGGCCGGGTGTGCGTACTGATGGAAAGTGGCAAACAGAGAAGAGGGTGGGATCTGTGGCAAAAGCTATGACTATATATATATATATATATATATATATATTGTTTATAGGTAGGTATACATACATGTATGTGTATCTGAAGCAGTGATCAAAGCGGGGGAGGGGGGGCACAACAACAAGGAATATACGTGCCGCTCCTGTGAAAAGACGGCGAGTTGATGCGAAGCGCAGTGCAGACGAAAACGATGGAGTTGGGCAAGAGGCGGCGTACATTTCAATTGGGTCTACTCACACACTTCATCACCGTTGACGGTCTTGCGGACTTTGAAGGTGCAGGCACCTTACCTTCATTATGGCTCACATATATGCGGTGCGCAAAAAGGTCTGGGGTCCAATTCCGAAAGGTTCAAGACGCATCCGCTACAACGCTACGTAGGGCTGCAAAGCCCATTGCCTCCCCCCACTCATTTTCTTTTCTGTTTTCTTAGGGAACCGTGTGAGTGTCAATTACCGAATAGCTGTGAGTACTAAAGCAAACAAACAACGGCCTCCGAGAGCCGACGTCACCAACAATGATCCGCGATCAAACAAAAACTGAGAGAAGCCCCCCCCCCTACCCCGCACACGCACACCAATGCTCCCGAAAACTTTAAAACGGGGGTGGCTTGCACGTTGTCGAGGCTGAGTTCGCCGCCTGCTGGATGTACGCGGTCAAGTCTTCATCCTTTGCAATGCGCGACGTCCACCTCTCGCCGACTGCCATCATCTTCTCGCCCAGAAGCCACACGGCGTAGCACCGCTTCCGTCGCACCTCCTCCGACTCCACGGAGTCCTGCAGCACCATCTGAAGAGCATAGCGAAGTGCCACGTGAATATCCGCAACAACGGAGTCATACTCCATGTTGAAGTACTCCGCGGCCACCTTGTGCGCCACCTGCTGCCGGTCCAGCTTCGTCTGGTCCTTGAAGGCATCCAGGACACGATCCATGCCCGTAAATATACGTCGCATCACGAGCACTTTAGGGGCATAGAACGGCCGAATGCCGAGGAAGCGCTGCGCATTCACCACGTACGCCTCACCGACTTCGTAGAGGAGCTGCTTGCCGAAACACGCGTCAGCCATGTGACGCACGAACTTGTCGCAGCGACTCTCAAAATCACGGGAGAAGCAGTTGTACTCGTTGCTGCCTGGCTGGAGGACGAAGGGGGAAGCGACCGGCAGATCGGCGGCGGTGGCCGTGGCGGCACCAACTGCCTCCTTCTTCTTACTGCCGAAGCCAGAGACGGGGGGCGCAGAGCTCGAAGAAACACCCGATTGCCCTGCGCCAAGCTCTTCCATAATAGAGCGATGCGTCTCCTTGTCAATACCTCGTCCTGTTGCACCACTCGCAGCACCGGCCGTGGCAGCAGCCTGGCGTCCGCCCAGGCCCGCTGCTGCACTGCCCTTCACTTTCGGCTTCCCACTCTTTAAATAGTCCGGGAGGCTGCTGCTGAGGCTGCCATGCGAGGATGCGCTTCGTCGGCGTAGCGAGTGCGCGTGGCTGTTGTCCACTCCACCGGCAGAAGAAGCGATATTGCCTCCGTAGTAAGGGGAGGTGGGCCGCTGCGCGTGCACGTCAGCAATTGAGGCGAGCTGCATCGCTATCTGCCGAACCCGGATGCACTGCAGCTCCTCCAGTTCGTGGATGGACACGCTCACCTGCGCCTCGTACCGCAGCGCCCAGTGCGAGCGAAGCAACTCGCCGACCAGCATCCGGCGGAAGCCCTCTCCGCCAAAGACGCTCTGCACCATCTCCTCCGGTGTCCGCGACATGAACTTACCGTATTTGGTCTCGTGTAGACGCACGCCCTGTGCACCGCCCACGTCGTAGGCCTTCCGCTTCTCGGGATTAGACAGGATCTGATAGGCGCTGGCGATCTCCTCGAACTTGCGCTGCGTGCTGGCCTTCTCCTCGGCAGAGAGAGGCCCCCTCTGCGGACTCTGCGCCACGTCGGGGTGGAAGACCATCGCCAGCTTCTTGTACTGCTTTTTGATTTCTTGTGTGGAGGCGGTGCGGCGCACTTGCAGAACTTCGTATGGGCTGCGTATGGGGTCCGCGGGCCTCGAGGACGAGGCGTCACCCCCACGGCCGCTGTCTTTCCCTCTTGCCATAAGCTTCTCGGTCAACATATCCACGCTAAAACCCATCGAGGCCATCCGATGCGCCCACTTGTGCTCTGCCTTCATGCGCTTGCGGCGGAACTCGGCGCGGCCAACGGCTCGCAGCACTCGCTTTTGCCGCTGCAGCTCGTGGCGAAACAAGTAGGTGTCGGCCACGGTGCAACGCATCCAGCGCCCGCTGATGGCGTCAAACATATACTTCCCTGTCGCGGCATTCAACGGCCCGTAGAGAGAGTTGCAGAGACCGCGAGAGAGGTGTAGCATGGGCGACAACAACCAGCCATAGCCCAAGAAGACGAATCCTTTTACCAACCCTGAAAGCGCACCCATGCACATCCCTTTCATCATGCCCTGCTCCTTCACCCCACGCAACGCGCCGTACACCACGCAGCCACATGCGTTCTGCGCCGCAACTAAGCAGTTCCACATGATTTGGTAGAGCGCAAGCCAGATGTGGCGCTTCGGCGTAAGATTCATGCGGCTGTAGTAGTTTAGCTGGTGGAGGGCGCGCGCACGCCGCAGGTAGTCGAGGTTGGCCTCCATCGTGGCCAGCTCCTTGCCGTGTTCACCGGACGCGGAGGACTTCGACTTCGGCCAAAAGACGTTCCGACAAAAAAAACGAATGACGGGGGCGGAGGTGCCGGCCCAGGAGCAGTACGGCGACGCCCGGAGCGCGGCCACGACATTTGCGCCTAAGGAGAAGGAGGGCGCTGCCGTGCTGCTCCGCGCGGTCGACGATGCTGCGGCTGCTGACTTGAGCTGCGCCGCATCTCCGGCGGCCTTCGTGTGAAGCAGGTCGAGCACTTGCTTCATTTGTGTAGGACGGCCGGAGAAGGTGGCGGGGGTGGTGTCCACAAGGAACTGCGGCTGGTCGCACAGGGTGTAGCGGAGGCGGCGAAGTTCCGCGTCCAGCGCGTCTGCCTTGTGCGCCAGTTGGTGGGCGAGCGGCATAAACTCATCTCCGTCCGCGTCGCGCAGCGCGGCGAACTCCTCCTCCTCGAGCAACTTGTCTTCATCATCTTCTTTTGATTGGTTGTAATAGTCGAAGGCTCCGCGTGGGTGATCGGAGGCGGCAGAGGTGGTGCTGCCACTGCTTGCGGTGTAGGCGCGCTTCGGCGTCACACCAGCTGCTTCTGATGCATGGCGTAGTGACGCGGCACGGCTTCTCCACAGAGGAGGCATGACGGGGAGACGCCCGCACACATTGCGACACGCTGATGCACGCAACATTGCTCTTATCGGCTCCTCTTCTGTCAGAGTTGCAACGGCGGTTGGACGATCTCTCTCTCTAGCTCTCCTTTGCTACCGCAATTCAGAGAGGAGGGTTTGGCAAAGCAATCAGCAGCAGATGAGACTTCTGTTGTCATGTGATGAGTTAGTGGGTGCCGATTAGCGAGGATCGTTTAGCAAGATCCTGCTTTAGCCACGAGCGTTGATGGATGGATGAATGGTAGGTAAGAGAGAGAGAGAGGTGGTGGTAGTGGTGGTGGTGGCCCAGAGTGATTGAACACGGCGCGATAGCTGCCACGGATGGGCGCGAGCGGCATGGCACTAAAAAAAAGATCACCACCGGACGGCGAAAGACGTGTGCGTAGTGGCGGTGGGCGGGTGGGGGGG
>LJSK01000299.1:16169-31012 GCA_001299535.1 Leptomonas seymouri
AAAAAGAAAGAAAAAAGAAAAACAGAAAAATGAAGGAGAGAAGGATGTGAGCAAACAGACACCGGCGGAGCCCTCAACAGCCACTCAGCGGACGAAGAAGGCGCAGCAAGCACTTTCCCCCCTTTTTTTTTGCTGAAACAAACAAAAACAAAGCAACAGCAAACCAATGGATGTAGATGTATGTATAGTTACCGATGTAGAATGAAACAGAAAACATGTCAAGCCAAAGCGCGAAGGCTTGATTTGCGTCATGGAAACACACTGCCGGCGCAGGAGCAAGAGAGCTGCTCGCGAAGGATCAGCCCCTCAATCCTAATGGATAGAAACGAAAATGATAAAACAGGGGGAGGAGGGGGCGATGGCCCCGCTGCCCGCATCACACTAAAGAAAAAAAGAGCGACGTCAGCAAGAAGGGAAAGAGAAGGAAACATAAGATAATCGTTGAACAACGACAACAACAACAAACAGCATCACCGCACGTTGCAACATCGGAAGCACGAAGGCGACATCAAGCGGCGGCAACGACGACAACACGAGTGGAGTGCAGTACGCAGCTTATCTGGCGCCACACAGACACACACACACACACACACACACACATACATACATACATAAAATATAGTATAATATAATGTAATGCAATGTGATATTGATGTACATATACTTCTACACTCTTCCGAGAGCTATTGCTGTGCTGTCAGGTCACGGTACACCATCGTCGCTGCCAGCGACTCTAGCCCACGTGACAGCAGCGCGTCACCGACAGCAAAGCTGACGCTACCGCCACCACCACTACTACTACTACTACTACTACCTAGCCTTTTCTGTCTCGATAATGTCGTTGGGGCGTGACTACTACGCAGCGATGGGTCCACCGGGAAGGTGCTTCTGCTGCCATTGCCTGGGCTTGTACTCTGTACTGCCGAGGCACGGACAGGGTAGACCGTGCTGGAATAAGGCAATCCCAGCTGGTGCGCGGTGGTACGTAAAGACTTCATCGCGCACTCCTGCGCGGCAAGGCGGCGCGACTCGTGCCTCTTCGCGCTGCTGTGTCTCGCCGCGGCGGGAGTGGAAAGATCCGTGGACGCACGCCGCTCACGTGCCGCTTGCAAAGAGTGGCAAAGCGTCAGCTTATCAAGCTGCTCCAGACGGCTGGATCTTCGGGGGCTGCCACGCGTCAAAGCTGACTTTTTTGGCTGCGCCGCCGCGGGCAGACCGTCAGAGTAGGAACGCGGCGAGACTGGAAAGGATGCTGAAAACGGCAGGGCAGCGTTCGTCGCTGGCGATGGTGATCTGCGCCTGGCGGTGGACGTGGATGCTGCCGTTTTTGCTGCGACTTTATCATTTCCAGCGGCGTTGCTCATAGAGCTTATCGTAGCAGTGTCACACTGCAGCTCACTGCGCTCCTCGGGAGGGTCGACGGTGCTGATGAACGACGCAGGCGAGCAATCCACGTCGCTGCTTGTCAGGTCTTCGCAGACGTCGACGATGCTTAGCGCCGGCTGCGTTACGCCGCAGCTTTGCAGCTGTTTATAGAAAAGACGGAGCTGCGGACCACCAAAAGGGTCGACAACACGTGAGCGACGGCGATCGTGACCGGTCTCGCGGGTACCGACACTGAAACTCCTCTCGTGATGGCGTGCCCCTTTGGGGGTTGTCATCGACGTTGCAGACGAGAGACCAGGAAGGCTGTTGGAGTTGCCGAAGGTGCAGGAAGCAGAGCCGGGGCTCATGCCGCTCTCCTCCGCCAGTGGCGTGCTGTTGGGGCGAAGGTCGTTTTCATAGAACTGAGCGGAGTGCGCCGTCAATCCGGCTCTCTCTAAATGCGCAGTTCCATTGACCAAGCTGCAACGAGCGCGACGACTGACGCCGAAGTGCGACGCTTCCTCCATAGCAGATGCGTTTAGCGTAGGTGAGGTACTGCCACCCCAACTACAACGGCTGCTGCACCGCAGCACAACGATTAAGTAGCCGTCTACGTTTGTACTGAGCTTCGCCAGCTGAGGAAGGAACTCGGGCAAGGTGAACGGACGAGTGACGCCCGCCACACCCTGCCCGTTGAGCAAAACGGGGGCGCTGCTGCCCGCCGGCGTGCCACGCGGCGAGGTGAAGTTGTTGGAAGGAGAGAGCAGCACCTTGAGGGGGCTATGAGAAGAAGTCGTGGACATGTCGATCGGAATGCCGACCATCTCGATTTGCGTCGTGACGGGGAGGATGCAGAGCGGCAACGCTGGCGGTACAGATGATGCCGTTGCGCTTGCTGCAGGTGTCACCGCAGTACTTTCGGTTGTCGAGCGAAGCTGGAAAAATACGTTCACCGGCGCTGTCACGCGCGCGTGTGACGGGGTCACGGCAGCAGCACTGGAGGTGTTGCGTGACGCTGATGCGTTCCCAAGAAGCGAAGTGCTCGGCATACAGGTGTTGGTAGAGGGAAGCCCATCGAAGGTGGTGGCGCTGCTGCCCGCTGCCACCGTCGCAGTAGCCGCCGCTGCTGTGGCGAGTTGCTGCCGAAAAACTTCTCGCACGAGCGCCTGACGATGTGCTGAATAGAATTCGAGGCCGGTGCCCCAGCCGCCTTGCGGGAGCCCGCCCGTGAACATCGGATTCATCAAGAGCGTGCTGGCTTTGCTCTGTGCGCCGAGGGACGGGAAGACACCGGTGCCTGCTACTGCCGCCGTCGCTGCTGCTGCTGCTGCTGCGGCGGCGGCGGCGGCGGAGGGCATCGTCGACATGTGTGTGGTGGCACCCAGTTCTCGGAACAGCGCGCTCAGCACACAGGCCCCGCACTCCGGTGACACCATAGGAGGAGGTGTCAGGTGATGCAGTGCGGCTGTAGCGGCTGCAGCAGAGGCCGGCCCTTGCTTTGATGCAGATGCATGGGCATCCAGCGCGCCGGCACCTGCGCAGGAAATTGGTCGACTCGTCATGGCCAACGCCGGATCTGATGAGGCACTCAACGGCTCCTGTGCGTGCGCACCTCTCGAGGCTGAGTTCAGAGCTGATGAATCGCTTACGCCATCACTCGCGTGAGCGATCGCGCTGATGTCCTTGCTGTTGTTGTTGTTGAGGGGGGGGCTCACCACGGCTGCCTCAAGCGGCAGCATAGGGAGAAGCCAGTCAACCGACGCGAGGCCGTTCAGCGTGCTGCCTTCTTGACCCTGCCACAGGGCGCCATCACTGTTTTCATCGAGGTCGACGATGATGGAGAGATGCGGGCGCTTGCTGGACTTCGCTGTTGCCGAGACAGCTGTATCGTTGCCTTCACTGCAGTGCGCTTCACCTCCTTCGGTGGCGGGGCTGTCCACAGCCGACGGCTCTCTACCCTCTGTGTTAAGGCTCGCGCTGTTGCTGTTGGTATCACCGATAAACACAGCTCCAACGGGCGTAGCAATGGAGGAGCCGCCCTGCGGTTGCCCAGCATCTTCCACACCATTCAAGTTCGCCGCAGCGGTGCTGCAGCATATCGGAGACCAACACGAGGAAAGCGCACTCGCGCGCGTTGGGGTGCTGCTGTTTGCTGCTGACATGGACCGCTGATGAGGTGGCCCGCGGCAGTCGCCAGAAGCGCTTTCTTCTTGGCTGGTGTTCGACGGCCCAGCGCGATCTCGAGTGACGCCGTCTTCCGCAATCAAGGGCTCTCTTTCATCGATCAGGATGACGGCAATGCGGCGTCGTCGTCGCGCAATTGCAATCGCCTGCCGCTTGTGTGCGTTGGAGTTGCCAATGCTGATGACGCGACGACAGGACGGGGAGGCGGCAGCACGCGACGCGCGCTGTGGTTGTTGCTGGTTGGCCGGAGCCACCTCTGCGGATAGCCGAGAGGCTTGCTGAATGGGCACCGAAGACCCATGCAAAGCAGATGCTTCACCGGTGTGCCCTATAATGGTCGAGGGGGAGAACCGACTACCGTTTGAGATTGCTGCGGCGATGCTTCTTGTATAGTTTGCAGCCGTGACGGGGCCGCATGGACGAGCTGGAATGCCTGGCACAACAGCGGTTGCTGGCAAGGCTGTTCCTCTTGGCGCAGCGTTGACGCCGTGTGTAAGTGGCTGCACCTGTGCGGCTGAAGATGAGTGGTGTGTGCGGCACAGCGCCGGCGATGGCAGTGACGCAGTGCCGCTGCCATCGTCTTGCATCGCTGCTGTTGTCGCAGCTTCTGACGCCGCTGTCATAGGGATCGCGGAGGTGGTGGGTGATGAATTCAGAGAGTCTACCGTCGAATTCGCGTGAAGGGAGATGGACGCACATAGACGGGCCCACACCGATGGAAAAGGCGCCTTGGCTGCTGTTGAGGAGGAGACGAGCGGCGCTGTGGAAGTCACCGAAGGTCTACCCGGCTGCTGCTGGTGCGGGACGCGCTGGTGTAGGCGTATGTGGTGAGTTCGCGTGGAGCTGGTGAGCCGCACGTACTGCCAGAGGGACGGCACTGTGTTTGTGAAGGCTGACGCTGCAGCCGCTGGGCAGTGCTGTGGAGACAGTTGTGGCTGCTGGGGCATCAGAGGAGAATGTTCATTGGCGTCCAGGATGGTGTCGAGGAGCGCGCTGTAGCAGATGCTGCACACGCGGCAGAGGTACCACTCGATGCCTCGCGGGTCGACTTCCGCGTGGTAGCTGGCGGCTTCATAGGCAGTTGTATCTTCACGACCTATTCCGCGACTGCTGGTGGCCTGGTTCCGAGAGAATCGTCTACTGTGCTTGTCGGGGGTGGCGTTTGTGACTTGCGGTGTGGGGACAGTGAGCGAGGCTCCTTGCGGTTGCACATCGCATTGATCAGACGGCAGGCCATCAACCGCGAAATCGCTGCCACCGGAGCTGATGCCGGCACCACGCAGCCAGCACTGCGCTGAGAAGGTACGCTCCGGAACCGGCACAGCCGTGGGTGTCACCCACGTCTGCGGCGCCGCATCGCCTGCGACTGCTGGGGACGAAGCGAGAATCACGCTGGAGGTGAAAACTGTATCGGAGGCTTGCCGACTGCTGATCGTGAAGCTCGACTCCCCGTCAGTTGGAGCGTGCCTTGACAGAGAGCGAGTCGGCTCTTGACTCCCCTGCGGAATGCTGACTGGAGTAACAGCAACCGCCGTAACGGCGGCACTGGTGGACTTCAGCTGCTGCTGCTGCCTTGCCGCGGTAGTCCCTGTGGAAGTGGAGGATAGCGGTATTGCCAGCGGACAGCGGCCCACGTCCTGCGGCAGCGCCGGGCTGTCCTCCGCGGGGGACTCCGCCTCCGTGGACGATGGGGTGAGGCCGACGGCGCTACAGCGGCTGTTCTCCACGGCGCCTGATTTGGCGTTGTGGTGCACCGCTGCAGCAGCTTGGATTTCTATCGCACTTTCTTGACTTTGGTGCAATGACGCGCCGACGGCTGGCGCACCGGCCGATGTAGCTGCTTGTGCACACACCGCTTCAGCAGGACGCATTGTTGCTGAGACCGCAAACGGTGAGGCAGGCGACGCCCCCTGCACCTCTGCGTTCTCTGCCTCGCACACTAACGACGAGGCTGGGATGAGGAAAGCATCTGTGTAGACCGCCGGCGGTGGCTGACTGCTGCTACTCTCGTCGCTCGCGACGCTATCGCGCAAAGGCTCCATCTGAAACGAGTTGCGATGAATCTGACGCGGTGCGTGCGGGCTCTGGGAAGCAACGGGCGCGCGCACTGCCGTGGCCGCTCCAGCACTACTCTCACCATCAGTGGCCGCAAGGCTAGCGCTCGTACGTCGAACATCGTTAGTTGAAGAGGAAACGGCAACCGCAGCACCGGGCCAGGGCCGCAGCCACAGGCGCTGCTCCGTGCATAGACCACAGAAGACGCCCCCGCAGTGGCGGCAATGATGTCGTCGGCGAAGAAAGCTGAAGGCCGTCGCACACCGACCGCAGCGCTCGACAGAGTTGTCCTTCTGCCAGCTGCGAGGATGCAGCATCGTCGCCGCTCTGTTTCTGTCTTCTTGATTGGCTTTGAGTGGCTACAGACCCGCGAAGCGCAGGAGCACGAACAGCTACGTAAACAAGCAAACAAAGCAAAAAGTAAAGCACTTGCACGCACACACTCACACACGCGCGTGCGCAGGGGAGAACAATAAAAGAAAATTTCTGAAGGCCTCTGTAAGAGAGAGGGAAGCTACAAATTCACTTACGAAACAAAAACAAAACGCAAAATAAAGGGGCTGGCGAAGTGATAAGGATTGAGATTTGCTAATAGATCATCAAACACATACTTGAAGGCGTTGGGGGCGGGGTGGGGCGGGGGGAGTCAACAGAACTATCTTGAAGAAAAATCAGCTTCAAGTTGCAGATTAAAAAAAAAAAACGGAGGTTAACGAAGAGGGATGGGGGTGAGCGGTGATGCCTAACGCGTCAGGAAGAAAAACAACCAAAGAAGAAGAGCGCTGCACATGCGACACCAGGAAATCGTTTTGAGTACGCACAGCCAACTAAACAAAAAGAAAAGAAGCGAAACGAAGGAAAAGTGATCCACCGAGCACTTCAAGCGTGAGAGAGAAACAAAACGGAATGAGAGGCAGCCCATATATACATACATATGTATCCCTGTCTGTGTATATGCTGTATGACGGAGTGGTGGCACCCGCTTTTACTGCTCGTTGTATGCGGAGCACAACAAAAAAGTAAATCAAAATCAAAATCAAAATCAAAATCAATAGGGATGGGAAGAACAGCAAATATATAAAAAATAATGAAAACAAAAGCAATAATTATGATAACGAAGGGATGAAGGACCTTTGATAGTATTTCGTTTTCAAAGTTAAATGGTCGAAGCCGTCCACACTTAGAAGGACGTTGCCTGTGCTTGTGTATCAGCCAGAGAAGTAAAGACGAAGATTCAGGCCAGATCGAACGAAGAGAAAAGTAGAAGGCTTGAAGGACCTGTGAGTGAGTGGAGGGGACGGAGTCAGCCGAAACGGAGGGTGTTCAACAGGAAGCAATCGTGACGACAGACTTACGAAACAACAGCAAGAACAAAAACAAACACAAAAAGCGAAGCTGAAGGAGTTTCATTAATAGAATGGAAAATAAAGAATAGGAAAAAGTCGTCTCCTTCCGCTTCTTCGTTTGGTGTTGTGTGTGTGTGTGTGTGTGTGTGTGTGTCGAAGACAGCGGTGCGCTGATACAAACGCGTAGGAGATACGACAGCCTCAGACAATAAGAGACAGATATAGCAAGAGTGTGTGTGTGTGCGAGAGAGAGAGAGAGGAAGCAGGGTGACGGCAACAGCAGCAGCAGCGAAAAAAAGAAAAGAAAAGAAGCGCCGAAGCAGATTCGCTCCAAGGATTCCCCTCAAGAAAAGATAGCAACAACAGCAACAAGCCTATTTTTTCCTCCGGTGTCTGTTGTCCTCTTGAATCGTCCGTACAACTCAAAACTGCAAGACTACAACAAAAGAGAAAGACAGCAAACGGCTCGCTCTACCGCTGTCTGTAGAGGCAACGAGCGAAGCCCAAAAGTTTAAGGTGAAGTGATGACGTGGGGCGGTGCAGAGATCACAGGCTGCAGGCAAAAACAGAAACAAAAACAAAACCAAAATCAATGTGATAGTGCAGACACACACACACACACACACAAGATATGCAGATGAAGCCGACGATCGAAGTCAATGAAGGGGATTGAGTAGGGTCACCACAGCCATAACGAAAGCATAAAAACACAATAGAATTACAAGAGAGTTTGGTCAAATATACGGAGGAACAACAAGACGCGTTTGATAGAGCTGATAAAGCAAAAAAAAAAGAAACGAAACGAAACGAAACGAAACCGCTGCCAACAGCAAGTAGACCCTTAGAGGAAAGGGCACCGCAAGGATGCTCTTCTTGTACCCAGTGTGATGGAGCAGGTCCGGCCACACGAAGCATGCATGAGGGAGGTCAATGCCAGACAAACAACAGCGAGGGTGCAGCTGAAGGAACTTCAGTTCGTTATGCAACGAAATAGTTGGGAATATTGAAAAACAAAAAAAAACAAAAAACAAAAGAACAAAACAAAACAGGAAACACAAAAAGCAACAACACACAAGAGAGAAATAAGAAGACAGAAAGGATAGCGAGACGACTCTTACGAAGTTGAGGCGGTATACCGACAAGAACCGAGAAGCTGCCAGCGGGTGGAGGGTGAAAAGAAAATGACGAGGCTGCACACAGAGAGGCACAGCAAAACCCACCAACACAAGTGTTTTGCTTCTTTCTTTTTTAAACTTTTTTTTTTTTAAATCTTTGACCCCGGTGCGCACGACGCTATCACGGTGAGGCAGCCTACAAGGAAACAAAAGGAGAGAAAGAAGTCAGTGATGAAACGAGAGGAGGAAACGCGCGCCAACGCATATAAGCACACGGAATAAAGGAATCAATATAACGAACTAGCTGATTAACTATATATAGATACAGATATAGCTATAGGTATAGATGTAGATATAGATATAGAACTAAAGAGGAATCTACAAAAGCCAAGTGACCGAAGCGCGCTATACAAATATATATCTTTATGATAACAGTTATGGATCCGATTTCCTTTAGAGTTAGAAGAGTGACAAACGCAAGCAGGGAGTGATTCAAGAAACACCAAACAAAACAAAGAAAAAGAAAAAGATCTATGCTTCAGCCTATGAGGTGGGGCGCTACTTCTTGCTTAACAGATTCCCTTCAATGGGACCCTCCACTTCACCACCACCGCAGGGAAGGGGAGGACGCGCTTCGATAAAGCACACTGAAATGCCAAAGTAAAGGTGCACACGCAACAACGACAACAACAACGCACGACACAGGCCTAAAGGGAGAAAGCACAAGACGCTTCAGAGTTTCAACGAAACACGATAGTTCAACATGAAACACAAGCAAACAAACGCACACACACACACACACATATATATATTTATAATTATATCAAGCAAAACAGAGGAAAACGAAAAGACTGACTTTGGAGGGGATCACTTCTATTTACTGAAGGCACGCGTGATCCAAGCGATGCTCACGAGTTGCGCAACCGTAGCGATTGGCACAGGTGCTCTTTTTCTTGGTTTTCTTTTGGGTGAGGGAGAATGGAGAGGAGGAGGGAGGGATAGGGGAAGTCAAAAAAGAAAAACGAAAAGACAAAACAACGACAGCCTGCATCAGCGGGCGCGGGGTTGCAGCACGGCCGCGTGACGTGACTCCAGTCGCCGCCAGTGGAGGGGCAGAGACAAGGGAAGGAACTTGCAGACAGCAAGTGACAACACAAAAGGCTGGAGATAGAAAAGCAAAAAAAAAAAGCAAAAAAAAAGTCTCTACAGAAATAATAGCAAAGAAAATGCCCCCAAACAACAACAACGTACACTTTGGAGGGGGGGTCGGCTAGGGATAGACGAGGGCTCTAACCGGCAGACAGCAATACCCATCAAACGACGGTACACAGAGTACAAAGAACAGTGAATACACGGTGTACTACTGCGTGCAACAAACAAAAGGAAGTATCAACCCCCTTCTTTCTTTAAATATATGTACTTAGGAAGCAGATAGCACACGGAAACGCATAGGAACCAAACAAGCACACATAGGGTCAGCCAACTAGCCAAAGAACGAAAGGTAGGGAGGGTGGAGGGGGGTGGGGGAGGAGGAGGAAGCCAAGAATCACTTAGAAGCCAATAATAAATAGCAAGAGAACGTAAAGCGGTGATGCACAAACACACAAAGAAGAAAAGATACAAAAGTACTGAGCAAAGAACACCAAATGAGATCTGCACTAGGAATAGCGCGTATGCAGTAGACAGGGACGGAGTGGAGTGGATTGCGGGACACACCCCGTGGCGGCACACAGACGTACTCCACAAGGTGTAACAGGACGAAGAAGATAGGAGAAGTCAGAAGGCAGGTGTCTAAAAGGCAGCCCGCCCCAAAATAAAAAGAGAGAAAAAAAAAAACGCAGAGGAAGCACAACAGCGAGAGGTTGAGAGAGAACTTGTGATGTCGCCGAGTGGAGGCTCGCGTCTTCCCCCTTTTTTTAAAGTAAATCAATAAGTTTATTACTGCAGAAAAACGGGGGTGCTTTGGCTAACTGGTAAATGCAAATGCCACCCGATCTTCCTGCGCTCTTGCGTGTAACGACAACCGCAATAACAGGCTTTTGGCTCTGGTGGGGATAGAAGCACGGAGAGGAAGAGAGGGAGTGGGTGAGAGGGGTGCTAGGGGGAGCGCGTCCGCTGATAGGGTGAGGGCAAGCATCTCAACGCGAAGCTGCACGTATACGCGCGTCTTTCAAACATGGGCCGTGAGAGCAAGAAGAAGCAACGAGAAGGCAGAGCCAAAGCGCGTGCAAGTCATTTGGACCTCCTTAAAGCTCCTCTTTCCGTTGTGGTTGCGCGTCAATCAACCGCGGAGAAACTCCGGAGCAAGCAGAAGCGCGACGTTCCTGCCGGCCCTTGCCGAGACATTCGTTTTAAAACTTTTTTTTTTTATAAAAAGAAGTGAATTAAACGATCACTTAAAAGAATTTAAGTTGGCTGTAATCGGGGGGACGCCGGTGCGAGGACCCCTTCACAAACACGGCACGATTCATAGCACCCACACAAACATCAGGGCAAACAAATCAACGAAACGAGTACTTGAAGCATCATTTCCTTAATAGTGGAAGATCCACATCCACCCGCTCCCGTGAGTGCGCCACACCGCTCAAGTGCCGTGTAGTCATCAGTAAGAACAACGTCAGAGAAGTGCGGGACTGCCCCTCCTCACCTTCACTCACCGAGCCGCCGCCGCCCGCTTCAAGCGATCGCCGAGGGTGAGCTTCTCCACACGAGACTTCTTGCGTGTGGCATGTACCTGCTTATCGTTGCGCAGGAAGACGTCACCGCTTTTCCCTGACACCTCAAACATTGTCACCTGCCTGCCGGAGCCGCCGGGCGCCCCGACCGACTTGCCATTGTCACGCTCCGACGACTTCGCCTGCTGCTGCGGTGTGCGGCGCTTGACCTTGCCGCTGCTCTGCACCCCGCGCAGGTGATGGCGCGCATCCTCGTCGTCGTCCTCGTTGGGGTTCGGGTTTCGACGGAGGTGAGTATCGCTGCTCACACCGCCCTTCCAGTCGTCTTGCTTTGGCTGCTGCTGCCGCTGCAGGTCGCCGTCGTCCTCCGCGCCATCCGTATCGGGCACCACAGCAAACATGTCGGACTCGTAGCGTTCGCGTCGCGCTGCCGCTTTCGCACGGCGCTCATCAATTGTCTGCAGAAGCTTCGCGTACTCGGGGTTACGTCGGTCAAGTGCGAAGGACGCCGCGGCGCGGCCCGTCGCTGGATCAAAGGCACGCGCAAAACGCGGGTCTGCTTTGGCGTTGGCCAGTGCAGAGGGATGGGCCGGCGCGTGTGCCGACGCCGCGGCGGTGGCGCTGCTCTCTGCGGCGTGCTCCTCTTGCGCCTCTGCGGTGCTGCGGTGAAAGCGACTGATGCGGTCCGACCAGCGCTTCGACTGCCGCTCCTTCGCCTTGGCCGCAACGTATTGGTTGAACGCCGACGGGTCCACCACGGCGTGCAGCTCCCGGTAAAGGCTGTTCTCAATGAAGGCGCCGTGCATCACCGGCCGCACCTTGCCGCCCGCGAGGTCCTCCGCCGCGATGCCGAGGGCGTCCATCTCCTCCTTGGGGATGAAGGTGTAGTCGTCGTACACCGTCGTCGCCTCCTTCTCTTCCAACTCTTCGGTCATGACTTCCAAGAAGGAGGCCCAGCGGGGGGCCGCGCCAAGCTGCGGGATGAACTGCACCTGCACCCGCGGCGCATCACAGCAGATCGCCACCACGCCGCTGTCGTCACACGCATACGGCGCGACCATGTTGTGCTGGCGCTTGAACAGCATGAAGTCCGAGATATCCGCCGGTGCGTCGATGGTGGTGAAGTTGGTGCCATCGCGCTTATGCCAAACCCTCAGCGAGCGCGTGTCGGCCGATATAATAAAGCTGGCCTCGCCCGTCGCGGTGCTCTTGCCCTGGAAGAAGTAGGTCTTCACAATCGGCAAGCTGTTCATGTGGTCCTTCACCAGCAGCGGCTTCTGCAGGCGTACGTCGTACAGCAGCACCTCGCCGCTCTCCAGGCCGCAGGTGAAGAGCAAACCACCGCTTTCCTCGGTCGCGATGTGGCGTACCTCGCAGCACTCATCGATGCCGCTGCTGCTGCCCCTGCCAGCAACCTGCACCCGTGCCACGGCTGTCCCCGCACGGCTGTCCCACGCCTCGATTGCACCGTCGCAGCCCGCCGTGAGCACGACACCGCTGGTAGGGCCGTGCCGTCCAAAGACTTCGACGTGGTTGACACCCTCTACGCTGCTTGTGTGATAGCTCTCCGCAAAGGCTCCGGTTTCGAGGTTAAGGCGGTAGATCTCGGGCGACACACCGCTTGACAGCAACTCGGCCTGGAACGCGTTGTATGCGAGGGAACGCTGGAGGTGCGGCACCCGCACCCGCTCTACAATCGCCGAGGTGTGGTGAACCGTGATCTGCCGACCCTCTCCGCGTAGTGCAAACTTGCGGTAATCGGGGGAGAGGCACACGCCGGAGAGGATGTTCATGTCTGCATTAAAGCTGAACTTCATGCTCAGATCATTTACATCGAAGCACTTGAGGCGATACGGGTAGTCGCCCGCAGCGAACAGGTGGGTCCCGTTGGCACAACGAAAAATACAACGAGCGCAGTGGGGGAACTCGAGGTCGTGCAGCAGCTCCACCCGCCCCTCCTGCCCAGCCACCGCTTTCTTGTTTTTTCGCCTTTCACTCAGCCATTCCGGCAGGGACTTGCCGGCGGTGAGGTTGTATGTCTTCACCGTGTTATGCAACGACACCTGCATGATGTGGGAGAGAGGCAGCGATGCTGGTGGACGAGTAAAGAGAAAAAAAAAACAAGTAAGTTAGAACTCCACACTGAAGCCCAGTGATGACGCTGATTCTTCTTGATGTGGATGGAGGCAGCTTTCCAAGATGAAGGGGTAGACGGTAGAGGAGAGGGAACAGCAGGCTTCATAGAGGAAGGGGGGGGGGTGAAGCTGCGGGGTCGCCATCCACGTCCCCAGACCACCAATACACACCACTACAGGGATCAAATGATCATAAAGCAGGCAATAGTTCATGTCATCTGCGCCTACTCTTTGCCGACGGAAGGGCGTGCTGCCTCTTTCTAGGGCAGGGCGTGAGCGCGGAGGGCGCTGAGTGGTGATATCCGCTCTACCGTATGTCTTCTAGTCCTTCCGGTACTCGAACAAGGCACTGCGATGAGAACAGTTTGGTTCTTCTTTATGCCTCCTTCCATTCCATAGAAAAGATATATGCAAATATATCGGTATCTTGAGGAGCAAGCCCCACCTGCAGCTCGCTCTCAGACTGCGCTACGACGCTATCGGCGCATCAAGTCGCACAAGGGACATCGGCAAAGACACCAGCAAGGCGTCCACGCGGAAAGACGGTGTTGATGTACATCCTTCTCTGTCACTGCTGACTTCAATCAACACGGATGCCCCACCAAACAACAATACGGAACAACATCAACAAAAGCATAAATTAATGGGAGTTACAACAAGATGCGCTAGACAGATAAAAAGAAAATTAAGTGCGGTGCGCAGACAACTTGAGGTGAAAGCCTCAAGAGAACGCTGTCAGCACTCACAGGAACATGCACACCAGATGGGTGCGTAGGACAGCTAATAACACCGTTAGACATCAACAGCAGAAAGATCTTGCTGATGGTCGAGATTTAAGGGGGGAGGGGGGAGGGCCTCCCATAACAACAAGAGAGCAAGAAAGATGCCAGCATGACGCACTGCTGCAGTCCTCTTCACACCTTCATTCCCCTTGGCGTCTAAACGCCGCTTCACGGGATCATCTGAAGGACCGGGTAGGGATGAGGGCCGTCAGAACACCGCTGACGCATAGCCGGAGCGCTGTGCAATGCAAATCTTGCGTTGCACAACGCCGCGTATCGCTAGAACCACACTGAACTTAGCCCTAAATAATAATCATCATAATAACACGAGGTTCAACCATGGGAGAGGTGCTCACAGTACATCACTCCAAAGATAAGGCCTTCTAAAGACATTAGTGATAATGAAGGTGATAGAAGCGGGCTGAGGCGGGTGGCGGCAGGACGGAGTCAACGAGCTTCCAATAACGCCAGAGTCCATGCCTCTTACATCTTGACGGCCATCGGTATGGCAACCCAACAAACAACAAAGCACAAAGCAAAGCCACGCCTTCTCGAGGAGTCTTCCTTTCACGTAAGCAAACAAGAGGAAGGGGGGGGCTTCGCGATACGCAGCGGCGCACTGTACATCGGAGGAGCCGCTGTTCCGCCGACTTGATCCTTGAACAAGCACCTCTCCGCACAGCGCATGAAGAGCGCGCGTTGGGAAGCCGAAATGGTTGCGCAACAAACAACATAGCATGGCTGCTGCACGGAAGCGGCTACATGAAGCAGTAGCATCAACGACAACATAGTCAACGACAAAAGGCTTTGTGCGCCTCTCGGTGGTAGAGCCCCTCTAGTCCATCAGCAGCTCCTCGATCAGCCCAACATGAATGCGCACCGCCGTCTCAAAGCCGGCCTCATCCGCCTTGTACGCCGAGTTGTGGCACTCGTGACACGCCCCAATGGCCTCGTTCTTCACACCGAAGTTGCCGAAGCAGCCGGGCACCACGCGCTCGAATTCCGAGAAGTCCTCCGCGCCAAACATCGGCTCTTTGATGATTTCAAAGCCCGCATCACCTCCTGGAAGCTTCTCCACACACACCCTCTTGAGGATCTCAAAGCACTCTTGGTCGTTGCGCATGCTGTACACCGGCTCCGGCCAGTCGAAGGTACAGGTCGCACCGTAGAGGGCGGCGATCGTGTT
>LJSK01000300.1:0-23809 GCA_001299535.1 Leptomonas seymouri
TCACGGTCTTTGTGCGGATCTTGCCCATGATTACTTCCGTTCTTCTGGTGTGTGTGTGTGTGTGTGTGTGTAATTTAGCAACAGAAGCAGTGGTGGATATCGATGCAGGCATAAGCGTAGAAAGAGAAGCGATAAAGAAGCAACGAAGGTAGTGCAGCAGAGAAGAGCAGAAGGTGAGAGAGCTGAGAGTATCCTCTTCTCCTTTTAGAGGAGGCATCATTCGCGAAGAAGGCGCGCAACGAGAAAAGAAGGCGCTGTTACGGTGACGTGGAACCATGTGCGAAACGACAACGCTTGCAGGAGCACGGTAAGAGTAGGCATTATTCACTTTTACGCTAATGGGCGTGCAGCACGCGCTGCTCGTCTTTCCCATGATGGAAATGCCACTCGGCGTTCCATATAGAAGTCCCGTGCGAGCAGCTCAACAAATGGGTGCAGCAGACATCACAATTGTTGCTAACTCGTGTTTGCTGTGGCTGTGCATTTGTAGTCCAAAAGGGGAGCTGAGGGAGGGCGAAGGTGCACCCGAATAGCCCTAGCGCGAATTCAGAAAGCAGCCCTTCTTACAGACAAGTAAAGAAAGTAAAACGGGTTGTTGACGCTTCTCATTGCTACGGCCCCCACCCCCACACGCACTGTCTCTCGTATTCAGGGATAAGGCGAGTAGCAAAACGAAGCACAAGCCCCCTCCCCCTCCCCTGCCTACGTACTTCCCTTTGGTGTCTACGTGTACCACGTCTGGTACGACCCGTAAAACAAGTCCACAACATTGCGACCAGAGCCAAAGTCCTTTGTTGCAATTAGTGGGGCTTGCTGGGCAGTCGGTGGAGGTGTCGCCTGCGCCGCCGCGGCCGCCGCTTCCTCCGCTGCGGAGCGTGACTTGCTGGCGTCGCAGTCGCCGTCACTGACCAAGAGACGAGAGCTGGAAGGTGATGGAGTGCGCGTGTCACTGCCGAGGCATCGTTCGGAGGACAGGGCCGGGCTTGGCAAAGTCGTGCCGTCTATCCCTCCCTCAACTCCATCCGCCTGACGCGTGGCGTTCGGTGAAGATGTGGCTCTCGCAACAGCTGATACGCGCCGTCGACGTCGCTGCTGATTCGAGGGAATTCTGCGCCGCCGACCGCACTCGAAGAAGCTTGGGAGCAGGCGGATCCGCATGAGCTTCGCCGGCACCGCACCCGACCACAGCGCTTCCCAGAAAAGGAGACTCTCCTGGCACTCCGACGTGACAGTGACTGTGTGCCCTTCCGCCTCTGCCACATTGATGAGGGCTTGCCGTAAGTCCTCGAACAGATAATGGGATGGCAACACGTACTTTTTCAGCTCCACACGCAGTTCATCGATGTGCTGCAGAAGATTCAGTGCGTTGCGCTGCGGTGACCTGCTTTGCTCCACAAGGCGCTGTACCTGCTTGTGGAAGAGATGCGTCGGGTGCTGATGCGCCAGCGTTGGGCACAAATGGCCCAGTATATCTCCCGTAAGAAGCTGCTCTGCCAGTGCGTTGGAGAGTGTCCCCCGCGTGTCGTTGATATCAGCACCTTCCCGTAGACACCGTGCGCACTGGCACGGCACGCCGTGGTAGTGCACAAACCACTTCTGCCGAATCTGCCAAGGCCAATGCTGAGGAAAGCGATCGACCACGGCCATCGTTAGCTCCTCTCCTTTGCAAATGTATCGCGCCGTCAGGATGCTGTGCTGCGTCTCGGACCACACGCAGTTCGGCTCACAGGAGTGACGCAGCAGCAGTCGCTCCGCGTAGAAGGAGCTGCAGCAACTCTCTGGGTTCTCTTCGCTGTACAGACGCACCATAAAAAAGATGGTGTGTAGCAGGTCCATCGCGGCAAGTGAAGAAGGTTTTGCTGCGGCCGATTCTTGCTCGTCACGGCCGAGTTTCGCGGTAGGAGCCGCAGCTGCTGCTCGTTCTGCGTGGCCTTCGTGTGCATCACTGGTGTCACCCTCAGCGATGCCGCTGGTAAGTGCGCTGAAGTAGCCGCCCTCAACCCACTGCGTAAAAGTGTCCGCGACGTCAGATGGAAGGCAATGCACGAGACGGCGCTGCACGCCTAACTTCACCGTCGCGCAAACGCCTGAGCTCCCTGCTGCGCGGCACTGCAGCCCGCTGTACACCGTGATGCAGAGCGGCAGCACCCGACGATGCAGATCCAGCGAGTCCCATCCCGCACCTGGGACGACTTCGCCCGCCGGCAACGGCGCCTCCTCCGGAGCTGAAGACCGATCGGCAGCTGTTGCCGCCGCAGACAGCGCCTCCACTCGCGCCTGCAGCGCTACCCGCAGCGCACACTCGTAGGACTCGTGCCGCGACCGGTACACCGTCGCGCACGCCGCGCTGCAGTAGATGACACCGTTGCACGTGGAGCATCCTGTCGAAGGCGGCCCTGTGAGCGCCAGCGGGTTCATCTCCTTACCGCAGGCGTTGCATTTCAGCAGTGGCACCGACTCGGGTGCGGTAGGTAAACTGTTCATGAGCATGGCGCTGTGGAAGGGTGAAGCACAATGGGCGGGCACGCTTACTACTCCTCCCACCTCGTCGCCGGTGCCTCTTGGGTCCACATGACGGATCCCTTCCATAACGTTACCACCAGCCAACAGGGACGCCATGGGAGCCGGCAGATGCCCACGAGCAGGGCCAGGAGACGGCGGTTGGGGGGCACTCGGCAGGGGCGGGGGCAGTTGCAGGTGCTGAGCCACCGCAAAAGGACCACTTGCACGCGCGAGAGTCAGCCCACGTGGGATGCCGCCACGATCTGCATGGCAAACGTGAACGGAAACGCGCTGTCGCGAGAGCAGGAAGTCCACCGGCCGAAGCGGTGGCTTTACGTGTGGCGCGGCGCCAGAGTCAGGCACGCCAGCCTCCCCAGCCTCTACAGCCTCTTCAGAGGCGCGCTGCTGCCCTTCACGGACGGTGCGCAAGATCGCTTCCACCTCCGCCTCCGGCAGCTCTTCCACACGCTGAGCTGCCCGGCTTCCTGCTGCGTGAGAGTCGTGGCCTTGCGCCATTGCATTAGCGTCTAACACGTGAATAGACTGCCGCTCAACCAGCACCGGTGCCGAGTCGAGCAGGGAGGGAACATCGCACAAAGAAGACTCGAGCGCGCTGAGCTCGCCGAGGATGCCGTCGCCGTACTCCCGCTCCAACGAAAGTCCGGCAGAGAGAAATTCCTCGCTCACCCACCGAACAGCCGCCTCAAGATAGGCGCCAAGTGATACCTGCAGCTGCGAATCCGAAAGAAGAATCGCCCGGCAAAGATACGTGTGGGCGTCGTCCGGTGTGCAAAGGATGCCACCAAGCTTCACCAGATACCGTCGCGCATCACGACGGGCCTCTTCCCCCGAACGCGGGGGGATGTTTGGACTGTTGAGAAGGTCCTCGTTCTGCTGCTCCGCCTCCTGCTGCATGAGGCAGCTCACGATGCACATGCCAACGGCACCATACGCCTTAGGGATAATGGGGTAGACGGCCAGCAACTCGCGTGCGGTGGATACACAGGTGTTCCAGTCGCCCATCATGTGGTGGCACACACACAGATTTCCGGCCACCTTGACGAACTCATCGACCGCCGCCTTGTCGGAGCAGCGATCTAACCGAAAGCGGTCCACGGCACTACGAAAGACATGCGCAGCCTCGGCAATTTTGCCGTCCTCGAATAGTTGATTGCCTTCTTGATGAAGGGCAGCCACGGTTTTGTGTGCCATTACGCACCAACGTAAAAAATGAAGTTACAAAAGCTAGTCGAGACTTAATGTAAACGGGAAGATAACTCAGAGCCACTGGCTGTCCATACAAATATTGTTGTGGTTTTCTTTTTAAGAAGAGGGAGTGCTTCGTAAATATGCGTTGGGACTTGTTATTCACTGCAGCAGGCAACGAGATGGAAATATTCATAAAGAATTCAGTAAGAAGCAGATAGCGGTCGTCAACAATGCAGCGGGCTCAACAAGAAAAAAAAGGAAAAAAGAAAAGAGAAGTAAATGTCAATCAGGATGTGTTGAAGTGAGTAGCGCGATGCGATGTGATATCAACGTGTATCTCCTTCACTGATGAAAGTAAATGGCGGTGTAGAAGTTAGCGTGGTGTCGGCGTGCGCTACCTCCGGGTGGGGAAAAAAAAATGAAGAACTATAGCAGGATGAGCACAGCGCTTTTACGTTTTCTGTGAGAGGGAATGTGCCATATCCACCAGAGCGGCAATACGAGTTGAATGTATTAACACCAGAAAATAAAGGGGAAACAAGAAGGAGAAAGGGTAAGAAAGGCCAGTGAATTGGGCGGGGGGGGGAGACACGTACATCCACAAGCACAGGAGCCCCTCATTTTTCCTCTTGGCACGAAGCAACTTTGCGTATGATGTTGTATGGACTATTGGAGAGGGGGGGGAAGAAGGATCTTCGCCGCCGCGAGCGAACGCCAAGGCGGTTCTTCCTTTCCTGAAAACATGCAGCTGTTGGTGCCTCACTTTTCTTCTATATCACTGAGAAGGATTGATACACAGGGGAGCGTGAGCAGCGTCGTCCTGCATTACGCCGAGCACGTTTAAGCAACGCCGCAGCCGGAGAGGCGCCACGCCCAAGAAGTTGAAGGAGGAAAAGGGGGCCATTTCTATGGACGCAAGAGCGGGGTAGCCCCCTGTCCATCCCTGGCCAGAGAACGGTACACCGTCTCTGCCGCCTTCCGAGTCACAGACCGCCCGGCGTCCTGCAACAGGCCGTCTCGCAGTGCCGCGAGGACCTGATGGCGGTGCTCGGCGGGGCGATGGTGCAGCACCGCAAGCACGTTGGCTGCACCAATGAAGTCCATCGTGTCTAGCGACTCTCTCCGCACCTCGAAGCTGGCATCATTCATGGCCAGCACAACACTGCGAATCACCTTCGCACCACAGGCACGCAGACCAAAAGCAGCCGCAGCACGCGCGGCCACCGACGTACCTTCCAGCAGCATCTCGCACACGTACAACTCACCGTGTGCACCGCCGTACTTGCACAGATACAAGCATAGTGCCTTCACTACGTTGGCGGGCAGCAGGGCAGCCTCCATCACAGAAGTGAGGGCGGTGAAGCACGAGTTGAGGGGCTCGCATTCGTAGTATGTCGCCGCCTCCTGTTCCATCTGTACCGTTTGGAGGGGAAGGACACACGGAGTGGGCGATGGAAAGGCACCAACGCCTGGGGCAACGACATATGAGACAAAACCAGAGTCACTGCGGTCCACGCATGCCGCGGCGCGGTGCACAACCTCGGCGAGCGCACGCACGCACAGCAGCATGGTGTCCTCCTCCAAGGCACCCTGCGTGGCGATGAGTTTGCCCAGCACCTGAACCATCTCGTCCAACAGAGCATCTGCTTCGGGCGTTTCGGTCATGTCCACCTCCTGACACGCCTCGTACACATCCACGCCAGCCAGCTGGAAGGCACACCAATCACGCACCAACGGTGACTCCTGCGAGTTCTGCAGTGTCAGCAGCAGCGCGCGCACACCACCCTGCTGCTGCTGCGCCAGACACCACGCAATCGTCGCTGGCAGGAGGGTGGGCTCGTGACACTCCCTCGCCAGAGCATTGGGCAAGGAAGAGGAGGAAGCGGACGGTGCGAAAAGTGAGACGAACAAGTCCACGATAGAGGGTGGGTCTGCCGTGTACGGGCCCACGCGAGCAAGCCCGATGCAGGCAGCATGCCGCACACGCCATTGCGAGGAATGAAGAAGGTCCATCAATACCGGCGTTAGCACCGCTATGCAGCTGGATGTGCACGCCTCCGGCGTGAGAGGGTTGGCACAGGCCGTGCTTGCCGCGATGACAGCGGCCACCACTACTGCCTCCTCCGCGGCTCCTTCGGCGTCGCCATAGTTACCGTAGCGTTGTGTGCCACTTCCACTGCTGTCGTGCGCGTTGGCGGAGGCGCGTCGCATGGTAGTAGAGTGCCGCAGTTCATACCGGCGGATCACTTTCAAAAAGAAGTCTGTAAGAGCTTGTACCACGTGCACGCGCGCTTCAGGTGGCAGCGCGCTGAGAGTCAGGAGTGCCTGTTCCTGGAAGATTGGCGCGGAGCGGGAAACAAGGGCATGGACAAGGGCGGACTCGAGCGCAAAGATCATGTCCTTCTCATCCGCGAAAAAATCCTGAATGGAGTAGAGCAGCAGGGGCTGCTGGAGGCCACGAGCCGTCGTGTGATCTTGCGTGCTTTCAGTCGACGCTCGGTCATTGCACAAAAGATGATGAAGGTTACGCCGCATGCGGTCCCAGATGGGCTTAAAAATGCGCTCGTTGGACGACTCGGCGAGCACCGGGCACAGAAGAGACGAATTAAGAGCGTCGTCCAAGAGCACCATCAAGTAGGGGTGATCACATCGTACGCGAAACACTTCCGAGGCAATAAACATCTGCAGCGACTGCCGCGCAGCCTCTGCATCAATGACCATGTGCGTTGGCTGGTAGGGCGGCGGGGATTGGGTGTAAATGACGTGTGTGCCGGTCGGTGTTGCGTTTGTGACGGCCACAGAGGACAACATCGCTGATCCACTCCATAAAGGACACAGCTCCCTCTCCACGTCTTCGATGGAAGTGGATGAACACTGCGAAGACATGACCAACAGCGTGCCGGGCACCAGACGGTAAAGCGCGTCGTCGCGCGAGCGCTGTAGGGTGCCGGCGGGCACGCACATCACCGACGTGTGCCCGGGGAGCTCGTATGCGTAGGTGCTAATGGCGTAGGCGGCTGCAGTCAGCACATGTGGCGCCTCTGTCCGGCCTTCCACAATGCGCGTGAGCGCACACAGGCCTTCCGCAGCACCGCTTGTGCGGATCGCAAGGCCCACAAGACGAAAATCGCAAATAGAGTTGGGCCTCGGCGGAGGGAGTTGAAGAAGCAGCTGGAGAAGAAGGGGTAGCAGGGTGGAGGCCGCGCCGCCCAGCCCAATCACCGAGCAGAGAACACTGTTGAAGCTGGCAGCCCGTGCGGCAGAGGCAGGTGACCTCGTGAGCGGTTTACCTCCTGCACTCTTCTGATCCTCCGCCTGGCTGCTGTCTAGGTAGTCGTTGATGTACGGTGTTGCATCTTGCCTGGGGCTGCTCCCGTTGTCGTTTCGATCATCACGTAGCTCACGTAATGCATTTTTGAGTTGAGCACGCAGCAGCGGAACGGCAATGTGTTGCAGGGCAGCTGGTTTGTTCAGTAGAAGGCCCAGGGCGAGGCAGTCAACCACCTCGTCTTCGTCGCGCGGCGCGACGAGTCCACTGGAACTCCTCTCCCCTGCCTTTTCGGCGAGTTCTTTCCTACGTTGCATCGCAATCTCCCACGCATCCCCCATTGCCGCGAGCTCCTTCAGCAAAACGTCTGCCGTGGCTGCGTTGACGCGCGCCAAATACCCTAAGAAGGGGAGCGCATCCGTGTACGCTGGTGGGAAGTCAGGCGAATGCCTATCCGCTCTGTTGTCGTCTACGTTGACCGATTGTGGCCTGCTTTCCGGAATGCCCTCGAATGAGGCGGTCTGCGGTGAGTTGGTGTCACCGCCGCCGCGCTCACCCGGCTCGCTTCTGCTTTCCTCTGTCCTCTTTCCATCGTAACTGGCGGTGGCACTTTCTTCGTCTTGCCAGGCATCATCGGCACTGCTGCCTTTTCGAGACCGACTGCCTTCGGCGTCCCTTCGTTCTTCGGTCAAGGGAGCGGACAGTTGACCGTTCTTCACAGGAAGCGACGCGGGGTGCGCCGCTTCCCTCTGCTGTGCTGTCCCTTCTTCCTCCCCTCGGCTGCTGAAGTCTGGAAAGGGGTCCTCATCAGACGCCGAGGAGCTTATAGGTGCTCGTATCGGAGAAGCACGTCGACTCGCAGGTGACAAGGGGGATATGGCAGTGGTCTGCACAGCGCTGTCTCGTAGTCGAGAGACTTCGTCCCTCATGCGTCCAGCCGCTGTGAAAAATGAGGAGAGGTCTGCAGAGAAGTGCTGCTGCTCGTGCGAGAGAGAGGTTGGGGAGTCGCGCAGCTGGATCGGCGAGAACCGCTCGTCAAGGCCGCTGCTGTACGCACAATTCGATGGTGCGGAGGGGGCATACGTATCCCTTACCCTGCGAGATCTGGCAGTTCCCATGGCGGCTTGATCAGGGACTGTGGGAGATGTCCTTGTTTCATCACTCCCGTCACTCCCGCTGTATTGTGTACTCATTTGCACCGCCTCCAGAATCCTCTCCGCGCTCTGCGTGATGATGATCGGCTTTAGTCTGTCAGTGGAGCTTCCAGGCCCTTTCCATCGCGGACTGTCCTGCCGGTAGTTG
Organism: Leptomonas seymouri; assembly: GCA_001299535.1. Taxonomy (NCBI): domain Eukaryota; phylum Euglenozoa; class Kinetoplastea; order Trypanosomatida; family Trypanosomatidae; genus Leptomonas; species Leptomonas seymouri. The sequence continues at coordinate 8,282 of LJSK01000300.1, forward strand.
CTGTCGTCATTGATGCCGTTGGTTACATTGTAGCGACTTGACTGTGGGCGTCCTCGTCGTGCGCTTTTTGCGGTGATTTCAGCTGCGTAAAAGCCATCGTCTGCCTCTCGTGCAGGGGTTGAAGTGGAGAGAGAGGATAGAACCGCGGCGCCGTTTGTGGAGGTAGCCATGCCTGGCCCTCGCGTGCTGTCTCGCAGTTCCATCGCCGAGTTGGATGTGCTGGATAGCGCTGCTCCTGTTGACACTGAAAGCCGGTGCCCGGCTGGGCCCGTCCCGCGAGCCGCAGCCGCTACGCTGGCCATCACGGACGGCATATCGTCTCTATCGAAGTAGTCCTCTAGCGTCAGCGAGGCGCGGGAGAGGATGTAGTCCGCCTCACTGGTGGAGAGCCCCGGCAGAACGACGGGCGACAGCACACGAGTGCGGTGAGGCGAAGATTTCGGACTGTGGCGCATGTACACGTGCCCGTTGTACGCACTGCGAATATCGTTGTCGGTCCGTCGCCTCTCGCATTCGTTCTGCGCAGCACGAGGCGACAGTGTCAGACCACCACATAGGATGGACGTCGCCTTCGAAATACATTGTCCTTGTATACCTGGATGATGAAGAGGGGGTGCAGAGAAGTTCGATGCCGCGGAGGCGCTTGACGCAGATGCGTGCGCCTCTACATGCCCCTCCGACTGCAAAACGCGAGAAGCAGCATCTATGTTGGCGGATGTGGTACTGCCCAACGGACTCCCCGACCTCACACCGCTGTAGGCGGGTGGTGGCGGCATCAGGGGCGCTCCTCCGGTCACCATCAATTTCGGCTTTGCAATGGGTCGGGTGTTCTCGTGGACTTCGCCATCTTTCAAGCAGTGTGACGACGATAAGCCAGAAGGGTACTTTTGCGCAGGAGTAGCACCGCGCGTGGGCGGCGAGTTCACCCTTCCGTCTGACTCTACGGAGCGACGTGCTCTTCGTGATTCGCAGGTGTGATATCGTGGTGACCGATCGGGTGGGCTTTGTGAAGCATCTCCGTTGTCTTTCCGGATGTGAAAGGCTGAGGGAAGAGAAAGCGGATGAAGGATTTCGTCTGTGCGCAGTACGTCTAGCTGACGCAGAACGGCGTAGGCGCGTGAAAGGCCAGCAGTTGTCATGGAATCAGACGCGTGCCAATGCCTCTTTCTTTTAAATGAAACTATAAGACCGAAGTGAGGTGGCCGTGCACAAAGCACTGCGCCGCTGTGTATGCGTGTGTGTGCTCACAAATGCGCGGTGACGAGTTTGACTGCCGCACCACTGGCACTTGCCAAAAAACGATAGTGGCCAACTAACAAGAGATGTATAGTAAAACAAAACAAAACGCAATGTACAAGTTCTATCGAAAAGTCACGGAGGATGAGAAGAAGAAGAAAAACCACAGGGCACTTATACAATCGCGTCAGCATACGCGTGATCGCAACACGCACATCAGCTTACGTGTGTGTGTATGGGAGCCGACGTGCCCTCTTTCCCCATGAATGGGAAGCGAGTGCGTAGCCACGGGTAGCACCAACGGGTACGCGGGCTGCGCCAAGAAGTAAAAAAGAAGAAAGCATGTATATATACATAAACAAGAAGCGTAGGTGAGCAGGAGAGATTGTTGTTGTGGAGAAGGGGGGGGGAGGAGGCGGCATAGAAAAGGAGAGATGCATTTGGATCAGCGACGTGCTTTACAACGTTGCGTAAATCTGTGCCCGAAAGGCAAATACACTTGCCCCGACAACAGCCGCCATTGTGAAGGTGTCGAGCAGGAATCAGAAAGGGCTTTACCTCTTCGTGGTGGATCCATCTTCTTCTGTGGGCTTTACCTCTGGCCGCACGAGTAGAGCCAGCCGTAGCAGCCGGGAAGCGATAAACACAATGCAATACAGCACAGAAGCGGTGATGGGGAGCAGACGAAAAACAGAGAAGAGAGAAGTTAGAAGAAATTGCGATTCTGAGGTGCATCCTCGAACCGGCGTGTGTAAGCAACGGATGGGTCAAGGCACCTTGGCGAAGCACCCGCACCGTCTCTGCAGGGGAAAAAAAAAAACCCAAAGACCCCATTTAGAGGCCAAACGGCAGAGCTGATGTCAGTCTGAGAGGGACAAAATGCGCTGTCCAACTTTTTGAGCCCACGTGGCTCTGACGTACGTCGACGGGAGCGAATGCGTGTTCAACGTGCAGGCATCCTGCAAGCGATCGGAGAACTCTAGCGCACTACGCCGCACAATGATCATGCGCGGCTCAACATGCCGTACGACAAGCTGATCTAGCCGGCGGACACGTGAGCATGCGACGTAAATAAGGTGCGGGCAGTCGAAGAACTTTTCGCAGTCGAGCACCACAGTTCCTTGCAGCGTCAGACCTTGCACCTTGTGCACCGTGAACGCGTAGCCCAGCTGTAAAGGTATGGAGAAGACCTCGTGCCCGTAGTAGTAGCTCTGCGCCGTACCACCGACCAGCAGCGACACAGGCGGCACCTGCACCACCTCCCCGCTTAGCAGTCGCACAATTGGAAGCAGCTCAAAGGACTTGACGAGCGAAGGACGCCTTAAGGCGCTGCACCAACCGTGGTTGTTGTTGCGCGGAAACAACGACGCATCGGGCGGGGCAAAAGCCTCAACGACTCCGACGCTGCCGTTGGACACAGTGCGAGAAAGGTTGCGGTTCACCATCACACGGCAACCAAGTTTCAACCGCAGAGGTGCGAGGGAATGGGCGATTTCAGGGCTGGTCATGTCCGCCAGCGTCATTGACACACTCAACGGCACCATCGAGGCTGGCTCGGAGGAGAGCATGGTGACAAGGCGACCACCGAGCTGCGTCGCAACGGCAGCAGCAATCCGCCTCCAGCTGGACTCTGAGTAGGGCGATACGGTGCGATGGTTTCTGCGCAGCGTCAAGGACAGCATTCTATTCGCGCTGGTGGTCCTCACCGTGGGCGTATACGCGCCGATGGCTGCAGCTGAAAGCAAATTAGAGGCACTTTCGTTCACGCCTAGCACCCCAACCCCGGCAGGTGGGGCACCGTCTCCCGCAGAGAGCACATCCGACGCTTTCACGTTTGGGTCACGGCAGCGCAGTCGCAGAATGAATCGCGTGGATGCGGTCGAGACCTCCGCTCTCACCGGCATCAGAACCAGTTCATGATCTGCAATGCGATCCACAAGGCCACCGCTGTCGTTGCCGCTCTCATCGCCAAGAATGCGCTGTGCCTCTGCGTGAATCATATCAAGCACCTGCTCCCGGCGCGGCAAAGGCTTCTGCGCGCCCTTCACACATCGTGCTATCTCAATCAGGGCAGAAGCGGTGAACGTACCGCACAGCTGCAGCGGCCCGCACTGAGGGGTAAATGTCGTCTCATGTGACTCCAGTTCATTCAGCTTTGCCTCGTTCAGCAGCTGTGCCTCCCGACGACGAGGGAAGATGTAGGTGATATGGGTCGCGCTCGCCGGAATAGATCGGTCTAACGCCCGGAACTGTGCAGCGTTGAAGTCGCCACGGCGCAGCTCATCAAGAAGCTTCAGCAACGGGTCACTCGCGCTGTGGCGCATCGGCGTCACAAGACGCACGGCAACAAGGTACTTGAAGGCCGCACTCTCGTACGCCGGCATCGTCGCCTCCCGTGAGAGCTGGAGAAAATCACCACAGGCAATCACCTGAAGACCACCGAACGGGACGTGATGCACGCGAGCCAGCCGAGCCTCCATGTCGAAGGCATCGAGCATACTCGCGTCCAGAAGCGACACCTCGTCAACCATGACAACGTCCATCGCGCGGAGGGCGTTTGCATCCCAGCGGTGCGGCTTCTCGTCCACTGGCGCGTTGAAGGCGTGATGAAAAGTGCAGCCGCTTAGCTGGACAGCAGCAACGCCGGTAGTGGCTGTCATGGCAACACGGAGACCGAGGCGGGTGAGTTCGCGAAAGATGGCCTTCAGCAGCACCGTCTTACCTGTTCCGGCGCTCCCGCCGACAAAGATGTTAAATCCGCGCAGCGCTAGCTGCATGACCTGCTCCTGGTCTCGAGTGAGACCAATATTTGCCACCGAGGCATCCGCTGGGGTGTCGAGCTTCGGCGGTACGTAGGCGGTGCACAGGTTTGAGTACAGCCGCTCCATCTCCTTGTTGAGAGAGGTAAAGACGTCTCGCCGCTCCATCATGTCAGCCAACTTGGACATCCAATGGTCTGGCCCCTTGCGCCGCAAGGGGCTCAACAGTTTGGCGCGCGCCACTGCTACAGCTTCAGCGGGGAACAGCGTTTCGCACGACAATGCATTTTGCACGCTAAGGGAGTGACTGCTGCTCTGCGGGCCCCTCATCGGAACATCTACTGAGCCGCATGTACCATTGTTACTATCCCCCTCAAGTGCCACGGCAGTTGTCGTGCCTGCTTTCTTTGTCAGCAGTTGCGCGGCAGCACGGGCGACCCGCTGCTCTCGTCTCTGCTGTCGCAGCAGTTTTTTCTTTCGACTCTCGAAGAGCTTCTGCTGCTCTGCCATCGTCTTCTGCAACGCCGTGATGTACTCTGTAGGGCTCCACTCGAGGTGCAGCGAGTTGACAGGGCTGCGGTAGAACCCAATCCTGAAGAGCGGCTTGGCGGAGAGCGAATCTGCGTTGACGAGGCGACCATTGAAGGGGTTCACGAAGCAATCTCGAAACAGATCCGAATAGACCCCGGGAAGCTGCGGAGTACTGGCAGGCTGAGAAGCATCAAAAGAAACCTTGTCCGTTGTGATCGAGTCCGTGCGAAGCCAAGAGTGCTGTGCTACGCGGGATGTTTCTATTGGTCGCGGCGCCAGCAGCCCCATCGGAGTCGGAGCCTGCAGGGGCGTGTAAGGTGCCGTGTCGGCAGCACCTTCAGACGGATCTGCTGTTTTGTCTGTGTTGTGGACGCATGCATACGTCTGTTGCGCAGGCGGAGGCCATTGGGCGGAGTTCAACAAGGGGCCGAAAAGAGCAACCAACTCAGAGCTGCTCATCTCTGTAGGAGAGGATGTCGTCATCTGTTGTTCGAGAGCCGACGACAATTCTGGTGCTCTCGAGTATTTGATCGTACACTCTGGCTCCTTAGACGCCGAGTGAGGTGAAGGCTCTGAAGCTGCGTCGCAAAGCGGAGGGGCCACCTGAGACGACGACAGCGTTGAAACTGACGGAGCCGCAGCGGTAGCAGGAACGAAGGTGGGCGTGTACTGACGTTCTTCTTCCCCTTGTGCAGCTTTCGAAAAACGAGATTTGCCGACGGTGCTGTAATGGATCTTTCTAGTCACTGGAATAGAAGCGTGGTGGCAGTAAGTCTGTGGTGCCGCCAGCAAGTACGCACGTGTCATTCCCCTGTTTACAGAACTGCAAAAGACGCCAGTGTTTCGCTGCACACGTGACCGGTAGCAGGCTTGCCGGCACATGCACAGCCTCGACAGCATCGCGTGCCACGGAGCTCGTCTAGATGGTATGCTTATGCACGCGCACCGCCGGGTCTCACCCCGGGCCCCCCAATACGAGTGTTACTACGCTCTGTTAACCCGTAGCGGCGATGATGCAGTCGAGGTACTTCGTGCTGTGCAATGCAGTGTCTGTAGACAGCCAGAAAGATTAAGTGAATGCAGAGGCAATGGAGCCTCCTCACTTGCCGTCTGTACATATGCATACAGTCATCCAAGGAAAGGGCCAGTGAGGAATTCAATTGAAAGACGGAAAAAAGGAAGAAGGGTCGTACGGGCCTGTGGTAGAGACGTTCATGAGAGGAAATTCGAAAGACAGACTACGATGGCCTATTCAACGGAAAAAGTGCTGAGCACTTGACTAGGCGATGTAAAAAGCCCATAGCATGGCCAAGGGAAAGGTATCGTCAACAACAGCGATAAAAGCGATGAAGGATTTATTGAGAAGGATTATGGAAGCACGCGGCTGGGGTAACGGGCATCAAACATAACGCTCTCCTCCCCCCTCCTCCACCTCAATCCATCGTAGACTGGGGATGGCAGAAGAACACCACTTAAACATACGCACTACGCAGTACTGCTTAATGGATTCCCTTTAAAGAGGATCTAATAGTTTTAACATTCCATTGAGCACAAGAACGGCGCTTCCCCGTAAGCCCTAGGCGGAAGTGCTGTCCGTGGCGCGCAGCACTGCCTCTTGCAGGGATTGGGAAGCAAACACGTGCCGCTCTCCGTAGCGCTGACGCAATGCTCGAAGAGCCTCAGTCTTGATCTGCATCCTTGGGACAGAGGCACTGCGCACGATAGGACGCAGCTGGCACACTGCCACACACTCGGTTCCGTAGACGGAAAGGTTGGGAAACGCCACACCCAGGTGCTCCATGGCACACTGCTCGCCTTCCTCCGTTTGGATCTCCTCCACAGCCGGGCCGTCGGCCGACTTTGAGTCGGACGGGTTCGCAAAGACTTCGTTGAGCAACTCGCGCAGGAGATCGGACACAGAAAGGGAGAGGGCACGCACCTCGCGAAGGACGACGTACCAGACGCCCGGTTCCTCCTTACCCTCCCCCGGCGCCGGCGTTCCCTTATGGTAGCGGGCAAAGATGGGCATTTCCACCAAGTCGCTGAAGTCGATGCAAAAAGCAATCTGACGCCCCAAATGTATTTTCGCACGGGAGGCATACTCACGCAACCAGTTCATGTCCTTCGCGCTAAAGTCGTTTGACGCCGCCACCTCCATGATGTCCTCTACCGTGAGGTCATCCCCCTCTTCTGCTTCCACGTCGCTGGAGGCATGACTGTCTGCAAGGCCTTGCGAAGTCCCGTCGGCCCCATTCACATCTTCCTCTCGATCAATCTCTTCCACCACAGCCTCACCGTGAGAACGTTTTGTACTCTTGCCGCCAATGCTCTCCGCGTCGGCCGCTGCGCGTCCGCGCTTAAGTGAACTCGTGTCCTTGGCGACTGACCTCATCTCCTGAACAATAACTTCCTCCAGACTCCAGATAGTTTGTCGGGTGCAGTGTGCACAGTAGTGGCTGCACTTCCAGCCTTGCGGCGGACCGTCCAGCCGCACTCGTGACCCGCAGGCGCGGCACACCTCATCAAACACAGTTGTCGTGACAGGCTTGGCTGCCTTTGCTGAAGAGGAAGAGGCGGATGCCGCCGCCTTCATAGCGCGTGCCGCCGTACTCGGAGTCGGAGGCAACGACAACGACGCGGAAGTCGACGCACTGCCTGAGGGACCCGCTGTGATGGTCAGCGCCGATGAATCGGGACGACTCAAGATTTCCTCCACGTTCGTCGGCACAGCGTAGTTCTCATCGCCCTCCTCTGCCTGCTCCCCTGCCTCGGCTAGCAGCAGCTCTTGCTGGGTGTAGCCCATGTCGGTGGCATGCCGATACTCGTCTGTAGCACGGCGGAAGCGCTCAATCTTCTGCAGTGCATCCTCGTCGGCGTAGCTGCCGATGTCACCCACAGCCACTTGAGCTGGGTTGGCAGAGCGCACGTACCGAATTTGGTACTTGCTCTCTTTCCATGACACCTTTTCAATAATTTCGTCCACGTTCACCTGCTGCGCGGCATCCGGGTGCTGAAAGAAGAGAATGTCTTTCTTCAAGTGCATGACGCGATCCGCCCGCGCGCCCGCGGATTCGTGCGAGAGGTTGCACTTCTCCGCGAGGGCATGCACCACCATACGGTCGAGGGCGGACAAGTTTGGCAGCTCCAGCTCGTACTTTGACTTGTCTTCGATGAAGGCGAGGAGAAGTCGATAATAGTGCTGCACAAACTGCATGCGGCTGTCTTTAGCGTTGAGGGAGTTCGCTGCGGCGGCGCCGTCAGTACCGCTTGTGGTATCCTTCGTGAAGTGAAGGCCCTCCGCAACCTCAGCAGTGCGGCTCTCTGCAGACTTGTGCGAGTGCGATGAGGACGACGAAGCAATAGTCGCCACTCTGGTTTTCGCGGATGCACCAGAAGCGTTTACTGCGCGGTTCCGAATAGACTGCCGCGCATTCTCCAACATAGCACGCATATTAGCACGCGCGTCCATTTTTGGCTAGTGAAGATTCAAAGATATGCACTACTACATAAATATATAACAGTGCCTGCCTATAGGCTTGTGTATGATGAACTTAGTAAAGTTCAGATTGTATCCGCCTTGGGAGTCGTGCGGGTGTTAAATATCAGCAGAAGCCCAGAGCTGCTGATGTTTCTTTCTTTTCTTGGGTAAAGGGGGGTGGGGGGCTGTGCGGGCAGCCGCAAAAAGAAAAAAAGGTCAATGAGTGAGACACCGTAGGCCAATAAGACAGGATATCGATGTCCAAAATAATAGATGGTAAAGATGGAGAGCACATGCGGGGAAGCCGGAGGGGGGAGGGATGCAAAACAACAACAAAAAATCCAAACAACAAGCAGAACCAACTGTCGTACACTAATAAGAGTAGCAAAGAAGGTCGCTGCCCTCGCTTACCCCTTTTTATTGCAGTCGAGCAAAGCACCAGCGTCTACATAACATACGCTCCTATACCTTCTTTTTTTTCTTTCTTGATGAACTCGAGATGGGGCCCCCCATGTCAGCGGAACAGATCAGAAAATAGACACTGAGCAACCACTCACTCACACCCTCAGATGTTTTCAATAGACCTTCCTATCAAAAGCTGGATTCTACCCTCCTACAACTGTTATGTCTCTGCGCAAAAGGCAGAAGCGGTACCTCGCGTACGCAATTGAATGATCGACGTGAGCATGAAATTCATAGAGGAAAAGACGTGTTCTTTTCGTAGTAGTAGTTAACCACCACCTCAGCTTCTACCGAATTTTTGAAAAACACAAAGAAGCACCGAAAGCATCCACATTTGGGTGGCTTTCCCCACCTCTTCTCTTTTCCTTCCAATTTCACCCATCAGCAAAACAAACAAAAAAAAAAACGTCTAGAATCCAGGCAGTTTTTCTGATTTGCGGAAGTGCTAGAGCGGCAGGGACAACAAGCAGAGCTTACGACACAAGGAGTGCGTGTGAGCATCCCTCTCTCTAAAAACACACAAAAAAAAAGAAGTGAACGAAAATGCATGCGTGACATGTTTATCAAGTGGCGAAAATGGGGTAAAACAATAATAGAAGACGGAAACCTGATTTCATCCTAAGTTGCGTTCAATCAAAAATAAAAGAGGGAGAGAACAAAAAAAAAAAGCCAAGAAACAAAAAAGCGCTAAGGGGAGTTGTAAGTACAGCTGGAGAGCCTCCAGATTAAACATCGCAGTCGCTAACGACGGCATGGACAGAAGCAAAACTAAAAATGAAATGAAAAAGAACGGTCGCCTTTACCTGTCGATCAGGTGATGACATACACGTACTTCCGCCTCCTATGGGTCGCTCTGCAACCCACAAGCATCAGGCGCATGGAAATAGCAGAGAGAAAACGGCAAGAAAGAATGGCGAAGAGGTGCAGCACGCCCCAAGACGTTGGGCAGGGCAGCATGAGGTACGACACAAGAGGCACTTTTTTGCCCTGATCTCCGAAACAAAAAAAAGTGTATTCTCAAGGAAGACATCAAGAACCCCAAAGTGAGCAACTGCAGCAACGATAGTGCGGTAAACCTCATTACAAAACAAAAAAGCACCCCTGCAGCAGAGCGGCAAGGAAAAATCCCAAGCTGATTCAAGAACGCAGACACATATCAACGACTGTAGCTTCATTAACAGTCGATATTACGGATAGTGTTCATGAACAAAAGCCACAAGATGCTATTGAATATCCCAGTTCTCCTCTTTGTATGCGCACAGGGCCGGTGGCTCTAGCATGATTTTGTAATGCGCGTCGGCACGCGCCAGCACACGCGTAAAGACAAACTCGCAAGTGTCTAGCTTTGTCTGATAGAACCCGTCCGGGTCTTGCTTGGCAGAGACCTTCTTCTGGGCCACCTCAGCCATGCGCAGCCAGTAGTACCCTAGTATGAGGTAGCCTGAGTACATCAGAAAGTCCTCCGAGGCCGCCCCTACCGCGTCGTGGTTCTTCTGCGCCATTAGCCCGATCTTCGTCGTTGCGATGCGCCACTGCTTTTGCATTAGCCACAGTTGACGGCTGTAGCTGCCAAGTGGGCCGCTGCAAAAGAAATGCGCGCGCGCCAGCTTGTTGACGCGCTGACCAAACTTCTGGGCCTGGTTGCCGCGCTTGGTGCTGAGCACCTTGCGTCCAATGAAGTCCATCGCTTGCACACCTGTCGTCCCCTCGTACACAGTAGCGATGCGAGAGTCACGCAGAATCTGTTCCATGCCATTACCATTGATGTAGCCGTGACCGCCCCAGACCTGCAGCGAGCGGCTGGCAGCCTCGACGCCCCACTCCGTCAAGCACGCCTTTGCAATCGGCGTGTAGAAGCCAATTTCGTTGTCCAGCTCTTGAGCTGCCTCAGGGTTTGCCGCAGCTGCGTGCAGGTCCAGCATTCGGCTCACGTCCAATATCAACGCACGGCCGCCTTCCGCAACCGCCTTGGCGAAAAGCAAATTCTGGCGCACATTCGCGTGGTGGATGATTGGGTCCGCCACCTTTTCGGGCTCCTTGGAGCCACTCAACGCCCGCATCGATCGTCGCTCGCGGGCGTAGCGCAGGCCGTTCTGGAAGGCCAGCTCGGCGTGGCACACGCCCTCCGTCGCGCAGCCCAAGCGGGCCCCATTCATGAAGGTAAACATCTCCTCCATCCCGGCATTCTCCTTGCCGATCAGGTAGCCCACCGAATTGTCGAAGCTGAGCTGGCAGGTCGCGCTGCCCTTGATGCCCATCTTCTTCTCCAAGCTCGTGCACTCCACGTTCTTTTTCTCCTCCAGCGTGCCATCCGGCTTCACGAGGTTACGCGGCACGAGGAAGAGGGAAAGGCCCTTCGTGGAGGGCTTCGAGTTTGGCAGGCGGGCGAGGACAATGTGCACAATGTTGTCCACCAGGTCGTGGTCACCGGAGGAGATGAAGATCTTTGTGCCGGTGAGGCGGTAGGACTTGCCGCCGTCGAGCGGCTCTGCCTTTGTCTTCACCTGTCCCAGATCGGTGCCACAATGCGGCTCCGTCAGACACATCGTGCCGTTCCACTCACCGGACACCAACTTTGGCAGGTACATATCCTTGAGCTCATCGCTGGCCCACGCGAGCAGCGTGTGGCAGGCGCCTTGCGAAAGTCCCGGGTACATAAACAAGCTCCAGTTTGCCGTTGCAAGAAGCTCGCGTGTCGTGAAACCAACAGAAAATGGCAGATTCTGTCCCCCGTATGCCTCCGGGGCGTTGATGCCCACCCACCCGCCCTCAACATAAGCCTTGTACGCCTCCTTGAAGCCCTTGGGAGTGATCACGGTCCCGTTGGTCAGCTTGCACCCTTCGGAGTCGGAGGACTCGTAGAGAGGGAAGAGGGTCTGCGTGGCCAGCTTCGAGCTCTCCTCTAGCAGGGCGTCCATCAGGTCTTTGGTGACCGCGTTTTCAGCGGCGGCACCACCATTGCCAGCAAGCTTGCCGTAGTGGTCGTACATGTGGAACACCTCCTCGTACAAAAACTGCACGTCACGGGTGCGTGGGGTGTAGGTGAGAGAGCGGGCAGCTAGCACCAGCTTGGCGCTCCCACTCACACGCGGCCCCGCAGCAGCATGGCAGATACGGCGGAGCATGGTTGAGAGAAGAGCGAGGAGACTAGCAGCTGCGACGCAACTACGCGAAGGGAAAAGGAGAGAAAGAAAAGAAAATAAAAATGTGTTGAGGGAGTAAGGCAGTGCAGAAACTAAAGCAAACGAACAAAAAACGAAACTACGCAAGCCACGCTTGGCGTTGTTGAGTTTTCAGGAGCCCCGTGCGTTGACGCCAGTGATCGATATCTGTCAGAGAGAGAGCGCCTTGAAAGCAAAACAAAGCAGTGGAAGAAAGAAGAAGAAAAAAACAACGTGTGTGCAGTCTCTGTATGGTGTGCAGGCTGAGTGGTAAAAGAGTAATATTAAAGCTAGAATAGATTTAAAAGGCAGGAAATTAAGCAGGAAAGGAGGTGACGCGGTGGCGATAAGAGCAGCGTGTAGCAAAGGAGCAGCTTCATGCATCTCCTTACACTTCATCGGAGTGCGAAGATAAGAGTTGTCTGCCTACACGAAATTAAAAAAGGAGATGTTCAATTTTCAGCCTTGAGAGATCTTTTTATGAATTTATGACATCAACATCTCCATCAATCCAGCAAACAAAACACAGCGCAGGTGTTAGACGGCGGCGCCCACTGCCCTCTCGCAGCGCACCGTGCGCAGACACAGCCGAAACCGGCACTGTGAGCATGAGAAGGGTCTTCTTTTTTTTCCTCTCTCTTTACGCTTGAGAATATTACGAAACAGAAGCGTTGATTTATTAAACTTGTATTACAAAACAACAAGGGGAAAAAAAACATCCACTGATCGTCGCGCACAGTCAACGCGAGCAAAGCGTGGAAGAAAGTGCAAAAAGAAAAAAAAAACAGGAGAAACATGAACACTGATTTCGGTAAAAGCAGAAGGACCGATGGATGCGGCGGAGGCGGCACGAATCAAATTGAACGCGGATCAAAGAGCAATACCAAAAACTTGTGAGAAATCCGTGACGTTGTGGGACAATATCTATACATGGGGAGAAGCTCTACCACCTTCAGCACTTTTGCTTTTGGAGGAAAATGCGCCAAGGAAGGGTGGCTATCACTCGAAGTGTACTCCATTCAACAGTTTGCTTTTCCACACGCATATGTGCCAATTTCCTCGCCTTCCAGCATCCCAATCTCTCTTCAACTTCCTGAAAAGGCTAACCTTTTCTTTTTATTTATTCAACATGCACTCAAAGAAACCTTTTTGTTTGTTTGTTTCTCTATGCTTTTCCGTGTAAAGCTTCAAACAAGCATACGGCGCACCATTGCAAGGTGCACGCAGCTTTTATCACGGCAAATCCCTAAATGGAGCAATGCACTTTCACTTCAGCTTAATATATTTCTTAACACATTTTCTCCTTCTTCCTGGTTTCTTTAAAATATTTACAAAAAAAAGGAAACGCTTCTCCACGCAGAACTTCGATGCTACAGAAACTGCTACTCCTGACGAACTTCTATGGCACGTGTAGGATACAGTTGCCAAGTAAACAGAGACGAGCGTGAACGCAGATCCCTTCCCCTGAAACACATGCAACTAGGCTGCTTTCGCTTACGGTACCTTTTACCGAGGGGAAAGGCGTCTGCTGCCCTGCCTCTTTGTCGTTGAGAAGAAGTCAGTGCACAGCCATGTTAACAACCTCAAGTCGTCTTGAAAGTGATGACGGTAGCGGGCGGGCGTCGATAAAATAACAAGCAAACTGCCGTGCATGGTTCCCGTTCCACGCCTTCCAACATCGCGGAATGCACACCCATTTTTCCATTCCCCTAGAGATGTTCGTGAGGGAGTGCACAAACCTCTTGTGACACGTATGCTGCCTCTAGAACGTGTGGTCCGGTGCGATCTTCACCTTCATGCGAGCGGCGAGGCTATTGGTGGAGGCCTGTTCCTGGTGGTGCGAGTAGTACTCCATCTTCTGCAGCGTCTTTGCACCCATGATCTTGCTCAGCGTGTCGCGGACACTGTTTGAAAAGGTCTTGAGCTTGCCCACCTCCGAGTGTGCCGTCCACAGCTGCAGGGTGACCGGCTTGTTGGGGCGCACCTTTAGCATCATGCCGTTGAGGGTGGTGCTGCACTCCTGAAAGCTCTCCCCAGCGGCGCCTACAAGCATGGCCATAAACACATCATCCAACACCTGTTTGTCACAAAGGCCGGAGCGGTCGCGGTCGAATACGACGATGTTGATAGTGCCGCCCTTCTTGTTGCGCGGGTGCTCCCATTCGGGGCGGACGTCCTTGCGGAACCACGAGTAGGTGAAGAGGGTCGGCAGCGCGGACGGAGGTGGCAGGTAGCGCCACAGGCGCCAGAAGTGCTCTACATCCGCAACATTGGCCACAAAGATGGGCTCGAAAGTCATCGTCTGGGTGGGCGAGCTAAGGGTGGTCGAGCCATTGCTAGCTTGGTGTTCGTCGGCGTAGAGGTCCCACGAGGCGTGGAGCTGAATGGCAGTTGACGTCGCCTTTGCAGCCGTGTTGTGGCACCCGAACAGCTTCGGCAGCTTACTCTCCGACCAGTCTACGGGCTGCGCTTCGGGCAGCCAGTCCAATTGCGAGTCTTCGTTCGTGTCCTTCGCGTCCTCGGTGGGCTTTTCATGCGATTCAGCAGTGGCATCCTTCGCAGTCGCTTCCGCAGGCAGCTTCATCGGCGGCACCTCCGGCTTCGGCTCCTCAACCGGCACCTTAGGGTCAGCGTTTGCGGCCGCCGGTCCGTCAGTCTTCGGGGCTCCGGGCACAAAGGGCTGGGCGGCAGCGCTGAGCTTCGTGGCGAGCTGCGGCGATGGAGGATGCGCTGCGGCGCTAGCCTTACCTTTCGCGGGTAACTTATCTCCTTTCTTGGGAACAAATGCGGCAGCCGACGGATTCATACTGGATTCCTTTGACAACACTCTTGCGTTTACGGCTGGGCCCTAGCAAATGTCTTTGCTTCTGCTTCTCTCGTTTTTGAGTTTGCTTTTCCCTTTGGTACTGGCGTTTTGTTGTGTCTTCGAAACACCACAAGACGTGCACACACAGAATTGACGCTTTCGATTCTCGCCTTCGCGTAACCGAATTTCTGGCACACGGACGATGCGTAGCAGGTGAAAAGGGATTGAAGAGGGGGAAGAACGAATGAACGAAAACGAGTCGTGAGCGAATGTCGACGGCCAAACCCCAAAGTATAAAGAAAAGATAAAAGGAGCACAAGGCAAAGCAGGACCTTTGTTCCTCTGCGTGTACGCTGTCTCTTTCAGGTGCGTAGAGCAATTCTCCGAGACCACAGCAGCACCAACAAAAACACACAAAAAAAGAATACAAAAACAAAGATATGGAGGGAGAGAAAGATATTGAAGCCAACGAAAAGCCGACAAAAGGAAGGATTGAAGCAGGGGTTCCAGCACCGCACAATTTGTCTTTCTTCCTGGCGCGACTACTTGTTCAAGCCTAAGAAAATTAAACTAGCAATGTGAATCGTGGTTGTGCTGTAGGCTGGTGGGTTAATGCAAGCAAATGTCGCTCTGCAGGTGCACTCATAAAACTGTCCTTTGAATCAAGAGGCAAACTGGGAATATCAACGACAAAGGCACACACACGCTGAAGATGAGGGCACCCAAGGTTGCTCAATGGAGGTTGGGTAAAAAAGGGTAACGGGAGAACACAGTGGAAGATGATATTCCGTTTTCTTTTCACCTCGTCACGGAAGCAGCACTATAAGCGTTAGACAGCAAAAAAAAAAATATATCCAAACCAAACAAAGAAACGTTCACTACGCCTCTCAGTTTAACTGCAAGGGCAGGGGTCGTTTACAGGTATACAAACACAAATGAACAAGGATAACAAATCAAGCAGACCCAGTGGGTTACCCGGAAGGAAGGGCGGAACAACAATGCATATATAGAAGCACAGTGTAAGTGCAGTGGGGAGAGCGGAAGGTTTATTGAAAGTTGAATGGCTGTTTCTCTACTCTCTCCCCCCCCCCCCCC